>CALSCR010001248.1:0-18667 GCA_943704495.1 Pigoraptor chileana
CCCCTCCCCCGCCCTTGCTTGTTCACATCTGGGAGTGATACTCGGTGTCTGCATGTGTGTTTGCTGCTCATTAGTTTTTATATTCCTGGTCATTGAGCAAGTTCATTCTACTTGTGTTGTGTAGGCCACGCAATGGCTGTAAGTCGCGAAAGCCTGGGCGAGCGTATTCCATATCTTGTATGGAATGCATCAGCGAGGATCACTTACGTCAACAACACACTGTGCAAGCTTGTTGACACGACACCCGATGACATAATGGCCAAGATGAAGGTATGCATCCATCTCCATATACGAGAGAGAGAGAGAGAGAGAATGTGTGTGTGTGTGTGTGTGTGTGTTTCTGTGTGGCTATGTGTCTGGGGTGTGTATGTGTCTATGTGTATGTGTCTATGTGCCTGTGTTTTGAGAACCAGTTGCTTTTAGTCACATTTTGTGGGTGACATTACCCCATTGAATACGCGTAATGCATCTTACGTTCGCTCTGCAACTCCCACTAAGCTCGTGTGCATGTGTCGTTTGCCTTTATTCGCCGAATCCCGCGCAGTTTGCGTACAATCTTGTCAGTCCCAAGGCGGATGTGTGGCGATCCAGCTGCCTTCACATTGGGGCGGTGATGAGCCGATCAGTCACAAATTATGAGAGCACGTTTACAATGTCACACCGTCAGGTATGTTTACTAACTGCGTGCGTGTGCTGTTTGTGATGCAGTCCATTGTGGGGATGCACTTACATTTTTGTTGGCACACTAGCTCTTGCCTTTGTGGCTCTGTGAATATTCGCCTTCCCATGGTTGTCTCTCTCCCATTGTCGACGTGGACGCCTGTACTTCTGTGTGATGTTTCGTCCTTGTTGTCCATGTTCCTTATCAATATACCCCCCTATTTGCCGGTTTTGTGCAGGGATTTCGCATTCGGTTCCGCCTCAAGGTGGACTGTGCACGTGATCCGTTCACGGGAAAGTACCTCTACTCGATCGGTTATTGCATTCCCTGCTGATATTCTTCGATGGGCTGACCATCATTCGATTCCCACATCTGTCTGCGCTTCACTGGTGAACAGACTTTCTGTCGTGGTCGTGCAAATTTTCAATTTACGTCCTGTGATGCTTGCATACTTGCAATAGTATATATTCATAACTTGCAACTCGATGCATCTGTACAAAACAAAAGGATTGGTGTTTCGCCTATTTTCCCCCTGCCTCCACCATCCCTCCTCCTCATTTCAGTTTATTTTGGCAATTGCGTTGCGTGCGCGCGTGCGTGTTTGTGAATTTTGCTCCAAAAATGTGTTCCCTGAATACATTACTGCTTTGGCACTGCTTTGCCTTCGCATGATCTCTTCTCACAGTATGTTCTCACCTGCTGGCATAAACAGCCCAAGTAGCCGAGTCTGTTACTCCTGCCCAAGTAGCCGAGTCTGTGACTTCAGCAGTGATACATACCTGCGTGAAGCCAATTGTGATTGAATGGGCCGCCGGGCGTGAGCGCGGTTGCGAGTACCAGATCACTCGGCCGACTGCCCATTAGCCCGGCTTCTGATCACGTGACTAGCTGGCAAGTCCCTTGGGGGGAAAATCATTTGGAACAATTTTATTTGGTGGTCGGCGAAAACTTTACCTTTTTCACTTCTGAATTTCAAATTAGCACCCCCTACCATGGAACGTGGACTGGAATGCTGCACACGATAGCCGCTTGCCGTCAGAGTACTCGGCTGATCTGATTGAGACTCACTGTTTGAAACTCATGATAGCGCCGGTGCGCATCGGCGCAACATTGAACGACACTTGCTTTGGGGCACGGCTTTTGTAAGTTTTGGGGGGCATGGTTTTCTTTATGCGATAACACTGATGGAATTCGGATTACGTTCGCACATCATAACTTCAAAAGGCGGAAACTGTGTGTAGCCCTCATCCGATTCCTCGCTGAGAGGACTGGGATCCTTCGCCGCCGCCGACGGACGCAGTGGTTTTCAGTGCAGGTTCGGACAGGCGCATATCTTCGGCCAATTTAACTTCGTGGTGCGCGTAACGGCGCAAAATGAAAGGCAGGAGGTTAATCGCAGGCATCGCCGTTGTTGCTGCCATAATTGCCTTGGTATCCCTCCTCGCTCAGAGTGATCAGCGCGAACAACCGCAGCAAAAAAATAACCATGTCGTCGAATTCGCGGCGGACTACAACAGCGAGGCCGCAATACTTGAGATAGAAGAGGCTGAGGCTGAGCTGCCAGTCCCGCTCGATGATGCCGATTCGTCGGAGCCCCGCGACGCTGAACAGTCAGCGGACGATATGGACGCTATATCCGCTTCGGAAGAGGAAGCCATAATTGAAGGCGAAGGCATACTCGATAAAACCGACTTTTCGCCTTTTAACGCCTCTGCGCCTTTCAGTTCAACCACAAATGGAACTTCGGTGGAACTTAAGGATGCAAGGAGACCCGCCACTCCTGCCGGCGATCCTTTCGAGTCGGTCCCTCTTCCACTTCCAATCAAGTCGATCGGCGATTTTCTTCTGACAAGTCCGTTTGCTCATTCGAATGGAACGCCGATATTGGCTGCGATACCAAGTGGCCGATATGAATCGCTGCGCCAGCGGGAAGTGGCTGCGGGCCTTTGCCTATTCGACTCTCTTGTGCGCACCGAAGAGACTTGGCGAGCTGCATTATTCAAGCTGAACCGCCCCACCGTCGTCTTCCGAGGAGGGGACTGGGTTATGAAGCGAGACAATGAAACGTACACCGCGGCGGCACGAAAAAATGGCGTGCTCTTACTCAAGGAGGAAAAGCCCGATTTGAGTCTCTCGACAAATGTAACAGCGAAGGGCGCGTGGGTCACACCGATTGCCAATCTCTCAGGGATCATTTGCGCGTCTGTTCTGGACGCCGATGCAGAGTGTCTCCAGGGGCGTCAGTATCCGCTGCTGAACCGTTTTCAGCGCGTTTCACGTCTCCATGGCCTTCGAAACGTTCTGTGGAAGAAAGACTATTTCTGCAGGGTGATGCGGGAAGTGACCGCTGGATATTCGAACACGTTTGCTGGCACCGCGCTTTCTCCATTCACATTCCCTTGTTTCGTTCTACCGGCGGATTTCAACGAGCTGAAAGAGTTTGCAAAGACCCGAGCTGCATCGAGCCCCAAGGGAACAAAGATGAGCTGGATTGTGAAACCGCCGCACGGGGGGGCCGGCATTGGAATATACGTCGTCGACAGCTTTCCGGAGCTACAAAAGATCAACGAGTCTGGCACTCCTGCTCTCGTTCAGCCGTACATGAACGACCCATACCTTTTAAACGGGTACAAATTCGACTTGCGCACTTACGTCCTCGTGACGTCGGTGTCGCCGCTGCGTATCCACATGTACGAGGAAGGCCTTGTCCGCGTTGCCGGACAGCCGTACGACCCCAGGGCTATGACGGGCGGGAAAAAGACTCAATTTCTCACAAATGTGAGCGTCAACAAGCAGTTTCGAAAGCTAAGCGACCTGGTTTGGACGTTTTCGAAATTTAGGAAGTACTTAGCTCGTGCCGGCGAAGACCCCGATGAAGTGTTTGAGCGCATGTACGAGGCGGTAACGAAAGTTTTCATCTCGGCCGAGCCTGCTTTTCTGCGACATTTTCATACCCTTAGTCCGGGCTATAAATGTCCGCAGTGCTACCAGGTTTTGGGTGTCGATGTGATTTTCAATGCTCAGCTGTGGCCCATCGTCATCGAGGTGAGGTTTCCCTTGTTACTCCCGGATTCTGAGCGACAGTATCTTTTCGCGGAAAACGGCCAACATTTGCTCGGTCTACGTATAAGAAGCGGACTGGCCACCTTCAGTTGTGCACAAAGAAATCCCGCAAGATGCCAAAAACTAAAACTATTATTTCTACCATTCTTCGCTACAACAGGTAAACGGGTCACCGGATATGCACCTCAGCAACCAGCGTGATAGCGAGTTCTACGATGCCATCAAGAAATCAATGATGTCGGACGCGCTGGCCATCACTTTTGGGATAGCACGAACGGTTTCGCCGGTGCTCCACTATGAGCTGCGCGAATTGGGTGTCGGTCATGTGAAGGAGTTGCCGTGCAATAATCCGCGACGTTTCTCGCTCGACTACGGGCTGCGTCTGCTGTGAGTATCGTGCAGGTGGTGGCGCAAAGATTTTGAACCGTCAGGCCGCCGAGCGCGGTTATGTGACAGTCATAGCCAATGACGGATGCTTGATTAGCCGCGTCACTCAGTTCTTACATTTTGCGCGCATCACAGTGGTAGTGCTTTTAATACTGAACCACTTCTCTGCGAAATCTCGGCAGGGAACGTGATGCCCTGTTTGGCGAGCGATCTGACTTTGAAGCGGTGCGTGCTGCCATAGACCAAGAGGCCTCAAAACTCGCCGGCAACAAAACTGCCCACGCCGTCAAACAACTCGAATACTGGCAATGCATCGATGACGATGGCCTCGGCATGCTCGTTGTTGATCGCAAAGAGCAGGCCAACATGGGCGGGTTCATTCGGCTCTATCCATCGCGGGCGCTCGGCAACAGCGTGGACATAGTGCGCCTTCTGCGTCACGTGGCACCCAAGTTGCCGGGTAATGCTGCGGCAACGAAAGGAACGTATTACTACCATCCACTAGCGATGGCATTGATAGGCGCACAGGAGCGACTTGCCGCGTACAGGGGTGTAAGGAAGCAGCTCGATCGATTGACCAAATGAAGAATTTTTGTATAATTTTTGTGGTCCTGTTTTTTTGTTGTAACACGCCCGAGCCGGGAGGCGAAGCCTCCGGGGACGCCGGGTAGGTGTGTATTGATGCAGATCAGAATGAACTGAGCAGATACCGAATCACAGATGCCTGATGTTTTCAGGACAGATAAATGGGCAGACCACCATGGAACAAAACCGTTTGCTCCTGTGAGGGAGTGTCCAAAAGAGTGCTCTCAGAGCACGGGAGGACGCCCCTTTGCAGGGGCAGGACTTCATGGGGCGAGATATTGATATGAGGGGAGTGCAATGCCCTGTATAATGCGAGTGTCGACGCGAGTGTGCAGCAGTGTGTGCGTGCAGTGAGGGCCGGGTGGGTCAAGGGCGTGTGACGGCAGTGGGTCCCGGAGGCCTCGCCTCCCGGCTCGGGCGTGTTACAACAAAAAAATGCATTATCATGCAGTGCCTGCCGTGTCTAATTAATCCCTTCTGCACTTTTATTCATTTGCTGTATGCATCAACTTCGCCATCAGTGTCACTATCACATACACACACGCACGCACTGACACACACAACCCCGACGACTCACCACTGTCTCTCTCAGGCCGTCCTCAGACTCACACATCATTATGGCTCTTTAAGGATCAAGTAGTGAAACATGAGACTTTGATGGATGCTAGCAGTTGTTTTACCAACGCTCGCGACACAAGCAAAGTAACCAAAAATGAATATGCGAAATGCCCAAACACGTCTTATCGATAAACTTAGTATAGTATTAGTTACACAAGAAACGCCATGAGAATCAGTACCGGACTAAATGGATCATAAACTGAAACCATCCCAACCATGGGCATCCATCTATGGCAAGAGCACGGACGGCGACCAACACTCGCATCAGAAACAGACGCACGAGCTACAAGACACACACACTACACATACACATATACACGCACGCATCACATACAGACGCATGTACACACACGCTCACATACACACCACAGTGTATACAGTCAACATCTTGAACGTCCACTTTCAAGCGCGCCTGCAACGGAGCTTTTCTGCAGAGCAAGTCAGGGAGCTTGTGCAGAAGATATCAGAGAGGAGCTACGGAGGGCGAAGGATGCTGATCCGGCGGAGCGTGCCAAAGAAGACCTCATTGTCGTGCACCTCCTCCGCATCCACTCAAAGAAGCCGCGCCCCACTCTTGGGACATTTTCCTGCAAGTCTTGCGGGCGAAAGGCACAGTGGAAAAGCCGCTTCTGCGACGACTGCACTTTTGCTTGGGCATCCGTTGTCATAGGCGAACCCTTTTGTATTAAACATGGGAATCGAAACCTCCTTGCTGCCCTAAACACCCCCTTTGCTGTCGCATAAGCACGCTCAGCGGCTGCAATTGAGTTGCCACAACAAAGTTATCAGGTACTCGCAATCGCCACCCACCCCGGACGCTCGGTGATTTTTATGATGGCTATTTCAGATAGCCCCAAACAGGATTCCTTTGCGTTTCGCGCGCATCTGCAGTTCAGTCAGTAACTCTGAGACAAGTGCGTGTTGCCGGATAGTTGTTCTGCCGCGCAATAAGGAATCATTCATGCCGGCAAGTTGTGCCATCCAAACTCCGGCCGGAGATACGTGTACCAGTTTCTGTGTGTGCACACTACTGTTTTCCGATGTAGTGGGGTACAGTACCAGCTGGATCTTCCACATTTACGAGTGGTGTGCGCGCGCGTGGTTTGTGAGCTTTACATTACACGCAATGCACTGTTTTTGTGCGCCCTTTTGAAACTACTGCATTTGTGCATTTGGTGGAGAAATCCAGTCTGACACTGTTGTCGATTTAAAGCGTGTTTGCGTGGGCATCCTGCAGTGCACACGCTGTCGATCCCTCCGTCGCTTGGGTCGCTACTGTATTGTCCATGGGTACTTGGTATTGTGCCTTTGGGCACTGCGCTCGACATTAATATTGTGGCCAACATTCCGATGCGATGTGGTACCAACATCATCATAGGCAGTTTGAGTTGAATGTGATGATGGCGTGTATTTAATTCATATCCGACAGCCTTTCGTTGTCAGCCGAAACGGCAACGACGCATGTCCCTTCTCAAACAACCATCTCTAACCGAAATCGTGCGCATACGACGCCCGCGCCACTTCAAATCGTGCATGGGCTTACATGCACGGCCGGTACCATGTGCTGCCGAATTCTCGGCTGTTTTTAACTTAGACACAGCAACATTGGATAGCCTGAAATGGCCTGGCCGTCAGTTGACCGGCTGGACATCCGGCGGAAGTATCGGGAGGATGGCCACAGAAAGCCGGACCGACGGGCTGCCCGGTGTTGTGTATACTACTCAGCATCAACAAGTGCGATGACCTCGTTGCGATCAACGGTGGCAGTGCTGATTAGGCATGCGCGTCTCCTCGACCGGGAACACTGTCCGGCGGCCGCATAACTGATATTAGTGCATAATTTGTATTATGACAGCCGTGTAATTCAGACTCATGTGCTTCACCAGCTAAGTGACGGTGATCCGGTTTACTACTCGGCGCTCTTTGCGGGCTCTGCTGTAGCCTCCCCTTTCTGCGGTCGAAGAACACGGCCGGGAATATATAAATGGGGCTTAATGCATATGAAAAGCAGGTGACAACATCAAAACGCATAGTGCACATACACACCGAGCACCGACGGCCGCACAAGTTGTCAATACAGTCAGGCAGTGTACTATTTAAGTGCCAAAACAAAGTGATCGTCGGCACAATATAGGCCGTACGCTATGCTCTCTTGGGCTGCGGGCTGAGCGTAGTGGACGCAGCGGAGGGACTGTACATGACGGCATACCAATAAAAGGCCCTCACATATGCCCCAGCATGACATGATACTATAGGGCAGATATATCCAGACGCCACTCACCTTCAGTTTCTCCTCAATCTTCTCAACGGCCTTGTCGATGGCCACATCGACAGCCTTGTCGATTGCCTTATCGATTGCCTTTTGGAACAGTGACTGACCGACTTCATTTGGTATTGCCGCCTTTGCTGCCTCCACGTCGCCGCTGATGGCGGCTTTGATGGAGTCCTTAATGATCCCCTTGAACGCATCTGTAGCTGTCTCTTTGAGTACATACTTGATAACTTTGGCAAGATTCTTGGCGGGATACTCTGACGCCAACAGACCATTGTATGGCTCGGGAGCTGCATTCTGCATCTCTTCTTCGGTTTCTTTCAATTTGTCCTACAGTACGACACAAGGCGTTTCAATTAACACGCGGCAAGACGCAGTCAGCAATGTATCACATCATCGGACCTTTCGATGGAGGCTCACTCGGGCTGAGCCGGCATCAGTCACACAACTTGGCAGCGGACCGGCGCCTCACAAGCGAATAGTAGATAGTCATCTCGTACTCATTAACTGCATTATACCAGCTCGGAGACCGCTGAATCCGTCACGGCATCGGCACGGGCGCTGATTAATACAAGACAGTCCCCTCATATTTAGTATTATAATTACTATGAACAACCCGTGAAACTGAACTCCAGACGCCTCGGCCTAGTGCGGGCACCGGACGGCCGCCGGCGGCAAACTGATGAGTGGGCTTTGGCGGCGGCAAACTGACTGACTGGGCTCTGGCGGCGCGACTCACCATGAATGTCTTGGGGAACTCTTTCAACTGTTCGAGAGCGATGTCACCGATCTCCTTCAAAAGGTCCGGGGAGGGACCCGCACTCAGACAGCCACCCATTTTTTGACGATGAAGCGCAACAACGAATTTTAAAATGCTCTGAAAACGTGAATTGGGTGGCGTAGTCTGTTCCGACTTATACACAATATACTTAGCCGTTTAGTCGTCTGTGTCTTGTAGTGAATGCGTCTGTTTGCGTTCATATCCGCCACCGCCACCGCTGTCTGATGCCACAGTAAACAAAGGCTGTGGACGAAAATAGACTTCACGGAATTTGCGGTTATCGCCTTCCTAATACGTCCATGGGAATGCCCGATTAGGAAATAGTATTTCCTGAATAGGCAATTCGCCAAATGCGGTTGCCACTCCCATTTCCTTATTTGGAGACAGCCAATGGCCGTGAAGCGAGCTAGCGTTGCGGCGGTGAGTCCATAGCAAGGGGTGTGAAACTCTCGATTTCAAAATCCAGGGATGTCTGACCAATGTGGGGGCTGGGATCTTCCCAATTTCATAAATAGAGATACCGACAATAGACCCTCATAAGTAGAAATCGGCTTCCGAAATCACGATTAATCTACGTCATTATCAAGTAGTGTCATCAAAAACTGATTGGTATCTACATTACAGAATGACGTCCCTAGGTCAAATTTGTGTACTATTTGTCGAATTTAGAGTCGGGAATTAGATTTCCCAGCCACCACCGATACTCATTTTGCAAACAGATCCACAAAGTTACACGAACTGTTCCGTTTTGCATAAAATTATTTGAGTATTTTTCTATTAATGTGACTCCGAGATAGTGAACATGCGTGTCTATGTACGAAACTTTCATGTGCACAGGTGCAATTCGAAGTGTTAGCGAGCACTCCGTTTTGGCATGTCCTGATACACATCGATAGTGAAACAGGATGATTTTGTAAATGGTACCACATCAATCGTAAAGACGTAGGGAATTAGCAAACAATACCACATACGCGCATGTCCAAAATCTTTCCAGGTACGAAGTTCAGTACCCTTGGTCCATAGACGACCTGAGACGACCTCTGTCAATGCGCTCAACCAACTGTGAATGTGCACACTGAGCCGAGACTGTATTGGCAATCGAATTCAGCTGACACCCTGAGACACTCTGAGACACTCTGAGACACGTCAGACTGTTCCATGTAATCAAGCATCATCGCATCACGCGGCTGCAGCTATTATTCAAACATAAATGACTTGAACACCGTTGCAGTGTGCGGTGTTCAGTACTCGGGGTCCAGTAGCGACCGCAGCTCCTGAGGGCTGCTTGTGGGCATGCCACAGGCCATATTGCGGCAGATATGTGCAGTGGCAAGCGGGGCGTTCCTCAGCTCTCTTGCGAAAGGCAGCCGCTCGGGAATCAAGGCTGAGTCGGCATCGACCTGTACCGTGCATTGCAATTGGGGTATCTTTCAGTCAGCGCTCTTAGTTTATAGAACACTGCAACCAAGGGTACTGAGCGCCCAGTACCCTTAAGCTTGACTGCAACTCTGAACTTGATAATCAGCGAGGAACTTTTAATAGTCTCAGTGGCGCAGTCTGTCACACGGAATCTCTTTCATACCATACCTGGAGAACTGCTTTGAATGGACGGAACTTTTCGTGAACGATGCGGACTAGTTCGCATCTTTGAAGGCCATTGCGACTGCCGCCGATTGCAACCTACAGTGACAGTATGCGTAATTCTTGTTAAACAAAGGAAAACTTAAAACTGACCACCTCGTGAAACGGTGATACAGCATCCCACAGACAGGAGTTCAAATATTACTACTCACCAGCTGCGTGGGTACCATCGCAAAGAGCCGGGACGCAAGCATTTCTGGAATCGCAGTGGGCATATCCTCCATCGCCCCGCGATAGAGTGCAAAGATCTGCAATGCGATTCACACGCACAGAATGGAGAGACATATGATGAGCCAGTGCACTGAAGGCCAGGCGGTGGGCTTCCACGTCACGCTGTGCCATGACGCCATGCTGGCACGGCCACTGAACAGGTTCAGATGCCTGGACAGCTGTCATTGGCATTGGCATTACAGGCATACCATCTCATCGTACGTGTGTGTGTGGGTGCGTGTGGGTGCATATAAATCGCAGAGCTAGAGGACTATCCACTGCATTGATAAGGAGGATCAGCGGCAGCGCTGACCCATGCGCATCATTCGACCATCAGGAGGCCACCACGTGACCGTCCTGTTGAGCTCATTGGTCATCACGTGCCTGCTCTGCTCGCCCGCGGTAAGCATCCGAGTCAAACATGCATCCGAGTCGCAGCAGGTTCATTGCGGATACGGAGTTTGGGCTCGGCTCTGCGCCGTCGTGGTCTGAAGAAAGGGAATGTCATTCAGATGGGCGCAGTCACTGCACGGCACATATACCGACTCCACCCCCACAAACATCAATCTGATTTACAGCACACCGCATCACCACAGGGCGAGTATTAAATCCTCAGCAGTTAGCCACCTTCCTTCAGCCGCATGATAATATTCGGGTCATCCTCGGGAGACGAAAAGTAACCGCCCGACTGGGCATCCCAGAATTGACTGTCCATGGACTCCTAGATACCAGACAAGATACCGACCCATCATCAATGCAACACACAACAAATGGAGCACACAAAGCCAGTGCATCAGTAGCGGCTGCCGCAGAGCAAAATCAGCGATAGCAAGCCCACCTGCAACTCCACGGCCCACCGCACCCAGGCTTCGTCACCCGCGGCTTCGTACAGATCAAGCAGACCCCGAATGAGGAAGGCGTAGTCGTCCGCAAACCCGCTTATGTTCGCGGGTCCCTGGCGAAAACTCCTTAATAGCTACAATCAGGGCGAAGAAATGCCATGTTCATCATGACGCAAACACGGTCACCGTCTGATCATTGTGCTGGTACTCTCATGGCCCGGATCTGACTCAGTGGCTGTACATCCGCACTTTTGAATTTGGCTCGCAAATGTGGTTGTAAATGGGGCACTGCCAGCCGGAATCAAGTACCTTTTTCGAGTGTTGGTCGTACATGTGGGCTCGAAAGAATCCCGCGGCGCGTCCGGCTCTGTTAGTTGTGACCAAGACGAAAAAGGTCACACAAGTTATTAACAACACATGACCTGTGCAAGCGCGTTCCAAAACGAAGGTGTTCAAGGTTACGATACGACACCGCAATAGCACACGCACCACTACAGTGCGACGACTGTGGGTCCGCGACATGCAGATTCATAATCGGGCACAGTTTCACCACGCACGCGTGTACACACACTTAACTCGCCCACACAGACCAAGCAGACAGCCAGAACAGCTGGTTACTCACAGGCGCGCCAGATCGACGTCATCAAAAGCCTGGGCAGCCCGAGCAAGGCCCGAGATCATGAGTCCTGCACAATTTCCAGATGTATTTTAGTCGCACGTCGCACAGATAATTGAGGATCAGCGAGAAGGGCAAAGATGGTATCAACCAATGCATCCACACACACAGGCACATAGACAAGCACGCACACACACATGCATAAACACACACACACACACACACACACACACACACGTCGCGCGCGCGCATAAACAAGTGCACTTTACACACAAACACACATAGAGAGACACACACATACAAACACTACACACACACACACGCACGCACGGCCCATAAGCACATGCACGCATACGCACGCATACTGACACAGACACCCGCACGCTACACCTGCACGCACATCCACGCGCACACAGCACATCGACCACACACCATTCCACGCCACGAGGATTTTGTCATCCAAATGCGGGCGGGGGCGTCCTTTGCGAATTTCAAGAAGCTTTGTGCGGCATTCATCCAACACGTGTTTGCAAGACTCCTCCGGAATGGCGTATTTGTGCGAGATCTCGGCAATGGTGGCGCTAATGAACAGCACATTCTGTAAAGAAAGCGACGGCTGATTTTACAATGGAGTGCAGACAGCGCAAAAGAGACAAAAAGCCCAATACATATGTGCATTTTCACATGGCCACGGGTTCAATTATTACAGACCAATGTGCAATCCAAAAGCCAAGCAATGGCTGGGCGACAGTGCCCACGGTTGTCCGGCACACAATACACACCACACCACATACACTCACACACATCAATTACTCACACGCACACACACACACACACACACACACGCACACAAACACACACCTGTCCAGCAAGCTCCCCGTGCGGGTCCTGCTGCCGCGGCACATTTCCTGTACTGTGCACGCCATAGCGACTGATAAAGATATCCGCCGCTGTGGTGCTGTCCGTCCCGGGCACTTTGTCACTCAGTATCCGTCGCAGCTCATCCGTGGTCCACACGCAGAAGGCGCCCTCTATAGCCGCCCATATATAAGGAGGATGGAAAACAAGGAATGCACGCGTCATAGACGCGCACTACATGCATCTGGTCGGCCGGCTGCTACTCTTCAAGCGCACGTCTGACGCACAAAAACTCAACGCTCCACTGTACATGTGCGTACCGCTCTTCTCGACCGACCCCTGCCGTGGGTAGGAGTCCGCATCCTCGGCGCTGAAAAAAGCTCCTGAATCATCCTGCAGATCGCGCGTGACGTAGGTGACGATATCCTTTGCCGCCTGTTTGAGCGCAATGGGAGAAGGGAGGGGTTCACATACGCAGCTCGCGATTCGTTACTATGCCCAGTAGGTGACACTACTCCCACAATCGATGCAGCACGACGTAGATGGAGAGAGCGGAACAACACCCACCCACGCGAGGTCAGTGTCACCCGTGATCTGGAAGGCGTCGACATAGGACACCAACAGCTGTGCCTGATCGTACAACATCTTCTCAAAGCTGCAACGGATGGTGTAACAGGCGCCATTACAGACACACATTAGAGTAACAAGCGAACCGGGAGGACGATTCGCTATCGACGCAACACGACACACACTCACATTCAGACACTCACACACAGACACATACACACACTCCCACGCATATATAGGCATGCACACACTTCAGACGCCTTGATCAGTGCGGTAGGCAGGTACAAAGAAAGAAGGCAGTAACTCACTGGGGCACGTGCCAGATTCGGTCGACAGAGTATCTATGGAAGCCACTGCCGATGTGATCGTGCATGCCGCCCTGCGATATAGCCTGCGCCATTCGCCGCCAAGAGAATACAGTCGTTCATTTGAGTCAGCGTTATTTGTGGGATAGTTAATGTAAGGCACGCAAAGCGACTCAAAATGCAATTAGATCATCTCGACCTATGTGGATGCAAACAGTTGCGCCTACACAGAAACCTGATGCTACCCTAACATTACCAGTTGGCCGATACGTCAGAGCTGAAAACGCGTGCCGATGCGAACAGTCGCACTGCCACACGATGCGAGCAATGCATGCACAGGCCCACCTTGAGTGTCTTAGTGCACATCGCGAGCGCGTGTTTACCCTGGGCGGATTGGGGATCTCTCGCGTAGAAACGGAGAAGAAAGTCGAATATTGCTGGTCGGGGGAACTTTGGAGCGGCTGCGACATCATTTTCACGCAGCGCACGAACACACCCACATATACAAATATCAGCTCCAAAGCGTAGCGACATCGACTAACAGCAACATAGAATGAAATCTAATACAAACTCATTCACAGCGAATCAAGTCAAGACTCATCGGACCTCTAGAAACGCCGGCGTGCGTCACATTGTTCACGCATATGTACAAATACACACAACACACACACACTAGCACGCATACATAAATAACACGTATCCAGCATACCAATACACGCATACGCGCATGCTTGCATACACGCACATAACCACATAAACACACACGTGCACAAACAAGCATGCACGCATCGGCGATTAAAAGCTTACCTCCGAATCCACCAAACGTTTCGTCGAATGACCCCTTGAATTTTTCGTACGCGTGCTTCACGACCTGATCGTCACTCATTCCGGTCTTGGATGGTGGTTTCAGCTGCATGCGATGGAGACAGAACAATATTGTATGCATGCACTCAACACGATGCGTTGAATGTCGTTCCCTGGCCACTAATAACGACAACGACAGCTGAAGGCGAAAGTGGACTCGGATGATGTAAGCAGAATGCTCACGCACATACACTCACACAAACACACACACACACAATCTCAACACAAGCAGCATAACCCCTTACATGTAGATCACTGTGGCACACACGTAAGTACCCACCCACAGACAGACACACACACACAAGCACCCACCTCCGAGTGAGCGGCCAGGAGCTGCGTGAGACGCGACCCCTCCTCAACAATATCATCCCGCTTGCTCTTCCACAGGCGCCCAATGTTCAGCAGAACAGTGCCAAATCCAGGCCGCCCAAACGAGTCCTCGGGAGAAAAATACGTGCCGCCCATGAACGGCTGGAGCCCCGCGGGAGTAAGCCAGACCGACAGCGGCCATCCCCCGTGCCCCGTGGTGGCCTGCACACATGGGGCACGTGATTGGAAATGAGGGCTACAACAGTACAGCTTACAGTACAACTTACAGTACAACTTACGGCACAACGGTACAAAAGTACAACAGCACACAGTACAAAAGTACAACAGCGCACAGCACAAAAGTACAACAGACAACTTACAGTACAACAGCACACAGTACAAATGTACAACAGACAACTTACAGTACAACTTACGGCACAACGGTACAAAAGTACAACAGCACACAGTACCACACTGTATACACAATAGTACAACAGTACACGAGTACAAGAGTGGCGCGATACCTTACAACAATATTACAATAACACACGGCATCCCCACCTGCACAAACGACATGTACACGCGGTCGACGTCTGGTCGCTCCTCCCGATCGACCTTGATCGACACAAAGTTTTCGTTCAAAATGCGGGCAACGGCGCCATTTTCAAACGACTCCCGTTCCATCACGTGACACCAGTGGCACGTCGAATATCCCACCGACAGAAATATCGGCACATCGCGAGCCCGCGCCTGCACAGCCAGCGAGCAATCGAGCATGAATCAGTGAGCAATGAATTAATGAATACGCGATAGGCAAAAGAGGTGAAGACAGCGTCTTGGACGCGATGTCCATGGGCGACTCAACGGTGTCAGTTAATTCACTAAGCGGAGCTTTGTTTTGTCAGTCGAGTGCATGCACTGGTACTAGTATGTGTTTGGCCAATCCGTGGCCATGGGCAATACAGCCCAGTATAACCACCCGAGACTGACCACCCGAGACTGACTCAGGAGCACAGTGCCAATCCACTATGATTTGACAGAGGTGCTCATAATATGCACACACAAAAACAGCCACAACCCAACATGCAAAAAAGAGAAGTGTGTAATGCAACACGGAGGCGCAATGGTATGCACGTGTGCATCAGTAAACCTGCCTCTCGAAACGCCTCTTCGCCCCACGGATACCAATCAACGGGATTGTGCGCGTGCTGCAATAGATACGGCGACTTTTCCTTTGCAAGACGGTTTGTGTGGGTCGCGTGGCTGTCACCCGAGCCATGACTGTTGCCATGGACGCTGTGATCATGGGCTGCGTTTCGGTTGATTCATCAGCAAGAAATCAGTTGCCACACATTAATCCTCTTCAGGGATCCTAACACTGTTGTTACTAGGCAGAGAGCAAGAAAACCGGCGATCCACTCGTGCGAGTACGGAACGACCGGCGACATGAAAACATCACCCACTCCGAACCCACCAGAGGAGAGCGACATTGCGTCAAGTTGGCCTCTGCAAATCGGTCCGGCGTAAAACGATCTCGCCCTGTGCTCCGCGGCAACAACTCTAGGTCGCACGCTGTCTCGCGTGATATCCGTAATCCAGACGGTGCTCTCTATACTGACAAACGAGAAAGTGATGTCGATGTCCGGATTCGTCTCGCATCAAAGGGAGGATGATCGAAAAAATCACTACTGAGTGTGCTCCTCTTAGTCCGTGAGGGGATCCAATATATAATACAAGTGGCGTGATGCCGCAGTCTGTCATACTGCTAAGTGGCACTATGGCCCAGCACCGATAGTGGTTTCTCCAAACAATTCGTGGCATTGTTTCCGTGCAAAGGTGGAGGCTGAAGAACGAATGGCATGCGGTGTGTGTGTGTGTGTGGCGGCAGTGGACACAGTTGGTGACGCGATGGTAACCGCGGATCTCTCAACGAATCCCTCTTGAAACTTAAGCGCATTCTCGCTTAGTTTAACGCAACACACCTGCACCAGCTGGCGGAACTTGAGGCCTGTGCGGCCGGGTGTGGAAAGTAGCGATTGCCGTTGTTTGGCATTCGCTTGTGCGAACGGGTTGCGACTCTCGAGCTCTCTCTCTCTTTGTGCATGTCCATTGTGGGCACAGCGCCTAAGACACTAACCTGAATCCTACATCCCTCGGTCTGTGTGCGCGGCATTTCGGCATTGGGAGTGCAGCGCACCCGGGCGGCATTTACATCTTACTGTGAAATGACCCGTCACCCTGTACAGCGGCATACTGACCCTTGACTGCGACTGGATATGCCAGCGTACAACCACACTCACACTCACGCCGTCTCCACATCCCATCACATCTGGCCTGTGCAGCCAGTGCCCCCTGACACCCGGCGATTCAGTGCACACCGCGATCACGGCCATAAACCCAACGGCCAGTCGGTCGTCGTTGAAGTGGAGGACTGAATCAGCTGAGTGCCCCGATTGATAGGCAAAGCCGATCCGGGCCTAGCCCTGTCCTTAGCCCTACCCAAGCTTCAATACCACCGCCGATCACAGCAGATCCGCATGTCACGCGCCATCAACGGATAAGGTCTCCCGTGGCGGGAACACACATCAATGCATACTACACATCCAGCTTTTGTTGAGCGTTGTTGGTTGGCATTTTCTGCTCGTTCAGCTTTGCAAGGGAGAACATCATTCCACTCGCGAGGCCTGTGCGTCGCGTTGTGGCATTCCATGCACAAACACGAGCAAGAGACAGCACACGAATGAGAAGTATGAGAAAGAATGAGAAAGAATGAGAAAAAAAATGAGGAAAAAAGTACCGCAGATTGGCATGGCAATCGAATGTGTGCGTCGGATTGCTGCAACTGGAGGCACAGTGCAAACCACATACATACTCGCATCAAGCGAACTTGTGAAGACCACACAATCACGCCCAAACACACATGCACAACCCGACCTTAACACACATAACAATACAACACAGCGAACAAATACATGGATGCACATGCACAGAAACATAGGCGTGCAGTTAGATTGACGCAGGCACCTCAATGCAGCGAAAGCTGAGATCTGACTCACTCACCAAAGGCAATGCTCAAGCGTCCCGCCGATGACATTTGTGCATCAAAAACAAACGTCGATATGATTGTCAGCGGGATTTTGTTGAGCGAGCCGATTATGCTGCGAGTGGGATCATACGGTCACAGCGGTCAGGCGGCCATAGGGTTAGTGCTAATGGGTTCGGGTGGGTGGGGTGGGGCTGGGGTTCGGGTTGGATCAGGGATCTCTATTTTGTATCGTGGGCATCATAATGTCAATCAAACGAATAGGAAATGACAGAGAGCGCCACATGCGCGGCACGAGGGCGAGTAATGCGACACACGCAAACAGTCAAGACAGACAGAGACACACCTGTATGTTGTCGGAGAGGTAACACCGACCAGCCAGAAGGCCGATATGCCGACAAATGTGCCCACGACGGCCGAGATTGCCAGCATCGCCTGGAATGAACCCGACCAGAGGAGATCGCTGCATCGGGGATGCAAGCAGCGCATAATGTCAGGCTATTGCGGACATATGAGAGTCGTCTCACAAACGACAACGTGCATCGGTGGGAGAGTGAATTTGAGTGGATGAGAGAGGGTGGGTGTTGGTGGTGTGTGAGTGGTTATGAGTGATTGAGAGTGGTTTTGAGTGGGTGGGTGTGGATACGTGTGTGGGTGTGAGTGGGTGTGGATGAGTGGGTGTGTGAGTGGTTGTGAGTGAGTGGTTGTGAGTGATTGAGAGTGGTTTTGAGTGGGTGGGTGTGAATGGGTGTGTGGGTGTGAGTGGGTGTGGATGAGTGGGTGTGTGAGTGGTTATGAGTGATTGAGAGTGGTTTTGAGTGGGTGGGTGTGAATGGGTGTGTGGGTGTGAGTGGGTGTGGATGAGTGGGTGTGTGAGTGGTTATGAGTGATTGAGAGTGGTTTTGAGTGGGTGGGTGTGAATGGGTGTGTGGGTGTGAGTGGGTGTGGATGAGTGGGTGTGTGAGTGGTTATGAGTGAGTGGTTGTGAGTGATTGAGAGTGGTTTTGAGTGGGTGGGTGTGAATGGGTGTGTGGGTGTGAGTGGG
>CALSCR010001249.1:0-36665 GCA_943704495.1 Pigoraptor chileana
CATACACATACACATACACATACACATACACATACACATACACATACACATACACATACACATACACATACACATGCATACACACACACACATATATATATATACCCCTACACACCCATACACACGTAAACACACCTGCTCCACACGGGAGGCCGGGTCCAGCACGAACGACTGTTTCAAGAGAGCGCGCTCATCAGGCACATCCGCGGACGGATGCAGAGCGGCGGGACTCATGCCAACCACGTGCTGGGCGATTCGCCTTGCAAGCTCATCCAGCTTCTGTGTCTTATCGACTTCGGAAGATGCGACCGGCGGAGTTGTGCGCAGTGCAACAAGTCCGGCATAGCGACCCATGCCGTGCACATATGCGCCGAAACGCGTGTTGTCCGGGGCGCTAAATGCGATTGATCGACCAACCTGAACATTCTCCCCAAGTTTTGACACGCTCTCTGCCGTGAGGGTTGCAACTGTCTTTCCGCTCGAGCCGACGGCGTTTTTCAGCGAGTCCGTCGAGATGACGGATCGTTGCGAGGCAGATCCCTGGCTGGCGGGGACGAGTGTGATGGCGGCATCAAGCACACCGTTGACAAGATCCTGGAACACTTGGTTGCGGCTGACAAAGTCTGTCTCGCAGTTCATCTGAAAGAGCAGAAGTAATATAATATAGCAGCAAGAGTTACTTCAATTGTTTCGATTTGATCGGATGGGGAGAAAGGTGGAAAGCAGAACTACTGGAAGGTACCAATGCACTTACCGGCACAAAATGCAAGCACATACGCACATGCGCACACACATACATTACACGCGCAAGAACACACATCCACGACACACACCCTAGCCCACCCCACCACCCACAGCCACACCCAACGCCACACCAGCGCACAGCAAAACCAAGAGTTACCTCCACAACGGCGGCCTTTGAACCGCTGATGCGCACTCCCAAGGCGCCCTCTGCGGTTGCGCGCGACGCCAGTTTAACGAGCTTGCTATTGCCCAGCTTTGCTTGCTGCTCCGTCAGCCACGCGAATGCCTTGTCGTAATCATTGCTGCACACAACTACCGCCTCCCTGCATGTGCCCATCGGAAGGCCAGTCTCCTTGCGAAGTCGAGAGAGGACGGCCACGTCGGGTTTTACAGCTGAGGAGGTCGCAAAGCTGCACGTGCGCACCACGGAGGATGCTGCCGGCAATGATGCCAAGCGGGCAAATAGACCACTTCGCAGAAGCAACGCCATTTGTAATTGTTCGCTCTTGCGAGAGTATATACTTGATAATGTAAACAAAAGCCTTCTAAGTGTTCCTTGTATTTCATATTAGCGCTGCTGCCGATGTGGAGCTCACACATGCGCATGACAGCTCTGACCAATATTGACTGGACGTGCCGAGAACTCGCACATGTTTTTTTACCTTCATCACGTGACATTTGTTCATCCGGGGTATCACATAGAGCCTTGTGTCGAGTTTGGACGATGAGAGCTTGTTGAAGATGGAAGAGGAGAGATGTAGATGCCTTTCATGCGATATAGAAAAACACAAAGAAGTGTTGCCGCAGGAAAAAAACATCGAAAATGGGACACTATCCTTATCCTTTGCAGGTTTGTTGATGGCCTTGTTTTGTTGCTTTTGAAACATAGTAGTTTGATCTTTCTACTTTTCGTTTCCATGGACTCCATGCACTATCGTTGTTGTCATTTTACGATAATGGAGATGTGTACACGACGGGGGCCATGTAATTTTCTGACCTCTGTCCCGTTTTAAGCACTGCTTTGCTCATGAGATTTAATGGAAAGCAACAAAATAGTCTGCTTATTCTTCACGCCATTTTGAATAACTATTGTATGCTCAAATGCGTGTTTCGTGCACGTCGTTCCTTGTCGAATTCTTACAAATCCTTATCACATAATATATATATCTCTTCAATATCTGACGAGTGTAGAAGTCCGAGGCGATTGAGCGATGGGCGTCGATGCGAGAGAACACGCACTTGCACTTCCGCTTTACTCGAAAGACAACCGCAATTCTTTTTATCTCAATGGGCCTTATCCCCTATGGCCTCTTCCGCCTGTTCACAGCACAAGCGGTGGGTGCAATTTTGCTTGTTTATCCGTGCCAACGTTGCGCGTGTCCCTCGCTGTTTTTTTTTGATTTGTTTGTGCGTTGGGTATGCGTGTTGTGCAAAAGTTGCAGTTTAGATATACGTCTATTTGTTGTGAAAGAGTGCTTGCGCAGTGATTGAACCGAAATATGTGTGACAGCCCCCCCTCCCCCTCCCCCGGGGTCGGTCTCAATCATTTGTTCCAAGATTCAATTGTGCTTGTGTGTTGTTTATATGCACTTTTCTTTATCTTTTGGTGGCGTTTTTATCTCAAAGGTTGCAACTAGCTGAATTTTTTGCTTGTGCTGCGTATTGCAGGAAATTATCGACGCCAAGAAGGGTCGGAAGGTGTATTACCTCGGTGGCAGCCACTAAATAATGCATCCGGCCCTACCATTGCTGTTTGTCGTTTTTGTTTTGTTTCTGAACGTATGGGCTTGCGTGATGTGGGCGCGGAGTGATGAGTTGTGCTTGCAACCTGGCGCAGCACTATGAGTGTATTCGGGCTGCATATTCAAAGTTGTTGTACATATGTGGTGTGGCGGCCCTTCTTCGTCTTGATAAACCATCGACCGCGCTTCCAATTGTTTGTACCATTCTCACAACCATTTCACCATTGCACTGTTTAATCGCTTCCGTGACGATGGCATGGGGTTATTTGATGTGCTTCACTGCTTCACTCATAACTACTGTCATATGCTATATGTTGAAGTACTGGTTTATGACTTATTTCAGAGCCTACATCATGTTCAACCAGCAATACGCATTCCCACCTGCACTCATGTTATTAGCACGTATTTTGCCAGCTTTTTGAAGGGTAGAAAGGGGTTGCCCTTCAACGATAGCTGCATCTTATTTGTTGCCGTATGTGATTCCCCAATTGTCACCGGCACTTCTGACCGGCGACGTGGCAAGCATTCAGTGGTCGAAGATTTGCACTCGGGCAATCGAACTAAAATCGAGTGATTTTGCATCCTATTTTCAAATTAATCGCCAACATAAAAAATTAAAATTGATCACGTGCCACGCAGTTCACCACTTGCCAAACTCTGATGCCCAGACCACTGAATTGTGGTATCAGATTAAAAGACAAAGTTTGCGAAAAGCAGAAAGAAGCTGTATGCCATGTGCAGCAAGTTAATCAAAAACTCGTCACATTTCTCATGATATTGGAGGAACACGCTCATATTATTACAAGTGACGCGTACGTTTGGGCTGCGCCCGTCGACGCGTAGTTTTGCACCCAGCAAACCATCTTCCCCTCTCCACTCACTCCCCTCAGTCCATGCCAAGACACTGACTTCATTCACACATTTCTCGCACTCTCTCGCAGACTGGAAGCAGTGGGACTGTAGATGCAGTAGAAATGTCGCTTTCGGCTCGTGCGCACATGCGTTACATGCGCCCACAAAGGGGCCGCTGTGTTGTTTGGGTCGGCTTATCTCTCTTATGCTTTCTGGCGGTGCTCGTCTCAGTATCACAAGGGCTGCGTGAATCAGGCCAGCCCAATTCCCCATCCCCAGCACCTACAACAGAAGGCACTGATGCTTCTGCGCGACCATCACAGACTGCTTCGAGCTCTCTACGGCGGGGCTCGCGTTCTTCAAAAACGAAAGTTGCATCTGGTGGCGTAAATGCACCGCCGGATGCTGTTCGAGGCGCGGGTGGCGGGACTGTAGTCGATGGTTTCACAGACGCGCTGTCGGTGAAGGCGGGTCTTGAGCATGCTGGGATTGACCCGACTCATCCTTCAATGGAGGCTGTGGCGAAGAGCTCAGGCGTGCCGTCGCCGTCTCCGTCTGATGTGCCTGTCGCTGGTTCCGCAGGGTCGCAAGATGCTGCACGCCCTTCGGTTTCATTGAAGCCGCCCGTGCGAAGAACGGCAAAGAAAAGTGCATCTTCAACCGCACCCTCATCGAAGGCGGGTGGATCGAATAGCGAGAGAACCGTCGAGACACCCCGTCCCGTTGCCGCTGCAGATGGAGACTCCGGCGCTGTGACTTATATCGACGCAGACAGCGGCTTGGTGGAAGCGACTTCATCTTCCCTTTCATCCGCATCAGTCTCAGCTGCAACCGCTGTTGGCGAAACCAAAGCGTCGCTTGCGTCGAGGGTCGATGCAACAGGTACGGGCGATTTGTTGGGCGCGAAATCTGCCTCGCCGCCCGCACGTGCTTCCGATACCGAGACTGTAGCGAGCACGACAATTGCGTCTGGCACAAAAGCAACATCTGTCGATGCATCCGATGACATCCCAAATGCATCATCGACTGACCGCGCACAACATTCAGCGCAACCCACTTCAGACGCCCGGGTGGGTTCGAAGACGCGTTCCCGTCGCACCACGACGACTGCGACAGCGGCGCCAGTTGCCGACAGCCGCATTGCAAGCGCAATGGCGTACATGGTGGCGGGTAACGGATTGCCTAATACCAAGGTGGCGGGGAGTGCGATGCCTAATAAGGTTGCGGATCGCCCGGTCGCTCCATCGGTGCCCCCATCCACACCCAGCAGCGGAGGCTCTCTCGGTGGGAGATCAGTTGGCTCTCCGCCAAATTCAGTTGATTTGGGCGCAGCTCTGTTGCAGCCGCAGTCTCCCGAGAAGCTCACTCGTTCCACACTCTCCACATCGCCTGTAGACGACGCCAATAAGGTGGAAGAGAAGAACACAGACGCTGGCATATCTTCTGAGGCTGTATTTGTCGATGCCAATATTGAAACGAGTGCTCATTTTGAGGAGGACGAAGATGCAGCAGCTACTGGTAACAGCGGCGTGTTTGAATTGGATGCGAACAAAGACACCCTTCATGAAAATGTTCGTGGACAGAAAGCTCGGAGGAGTCGTGGCTCTGTGTTGGATGCGTCGGCTCAAGGCGAAGTGGGCGTCTCACGTGACCAGGGAGCGCTGGCGCCGGCCAATCAGGTGTCTGCCGTTTCCATGAGCGTGAATGCGGTGTCGCTGGAGGAGGCGTCGCCACTGCTCTACGTGGAAACCCTCGACGGAAAGATGCACGCTGTGGAGAGGTGTGTGCGTGTATTTATGTGTGTGTGTGCATGTCTATGTGTATGTGTGTATGTGCGCTCATGCATGTGCGTGTGCGATGCTCATGAACTCAGCACCTTGAATTCGGGCATGAGAGTGCGCAGTTTCTCAAACAACACCTTCTCATGATTTTGAATTCAAAACTTGCCCTCCCTCCCTCCCTCCCTCTCTCCCTCCCTCCCTCCCTTTCACGCGATGGTCGCAGTGGTACTGGAGCGGTGCGATGGTCACTCAATCTGGGGCCGTTGTTGGAATCCTCGCCGGTGGCTCCAGGATCAAGTGACAAATTCTTCATCCCGAGCCCTCGCGATGGCGTGCTTTTCGTCTGTGATCCACAGGTGATCTAATTCTTTGGCATAATTTTTTGTGCGTACCAACAAGAAATAACAAACCACACTCTTTATTTTTTCACTCAATTAACTGATTTGTTTCACATGTCTTGGTTCTTATTGCGCGCCAGGATAACAACAACTTGATCCGGTTTCCAAAAACCATTCCGGAGCTCGTCGAGACCGCTCCCTTCCGAAGTCAGGCAAGTGATCACTTTTATTCCCGTATGTGGCGTATCCCTATCTTGCATGTGTCCACTTTGGGTAGTTCACTGACCTCAGCAACTGTTTTTTGGGCGCAGGAGGGTTTATTTATGGGCCTAAAGACGACCAGCATACTCGCCATTGATCCCATTGCCGGCCGGGTGATCAAGCGATACCAGCCGACCCTTGCTGCCGATGACGAAGGTAGACCTCGCCGGCTGCGTGTATCCGGTGGCATTCGATCTTGTCGTGCCCTTGTTGTGTGTGCGCGCGAATCCGAAAGTCTTTGTGTTTAGATTGTGTGTGTTAGTGTGTTAGTTTGTTAGGTTAGTGTGTGTGCTTGCGTGCATGCATGTGAATGTAGAGAGGTGTGCATGTATTGCGTGAGTCGGCGTTGCGATTGTACATCATACACATGGACAATGACCCGTTGATCTTTCCAACGCCATTTATTGTGTCAACCGAATCGCCTCCTCCAATGGCAGATTCGTTCCCTTCTCTTCCTCCTGGGACAATATTCGTCGGTCGCACCGTTTACAATCTCACCATACAATTCACCGATCGAACCAAGCCAAAGTGAGACTGAGCACCCTAAAAATTTCCCTCAACTGATATTGTGTTTTGTAGTTTGTATTCGCCAGATGTCTACGCTCAACACGCCAACGCTTCAGAATGCACGGCTCTTCCGATTGGACACACATTTCAATTGTTAAAAAAGCACAGTCTAAAACTTTGTTAAAAAGAGGCAAACAAACTTAAAAAGGACGCCGCACTTCCCCAAATGCTGACATCATTGGTAAACAAAATGGGCCGGTTGTCGCAGGTGGCACGTGACATATGCGCAGTATTTGCCCTCGGTGACCAACGGCAAGGATTACAAGCGAATTCAGTCCCTCGGGAATACCGTCTTCTTTGCGGGCGTCAATAATGGCACCCTCACGGCACGTGATAAAACATCTGGGGAGCTGCGCTGGTCCGTCCGCTTCCAATCAACACCCATGTCACTCTTTGCCGTTCGGGGTGGGTATTGCCGAATCGGGACTTGCTTTGATCTCTGCTGCCTATAAATGTACCTCTGATGTCTAAGTGAGTGAGTCTTATTTTTTGGAATGTCATCATGCATATGCTGAGTTTGGTCGTCAACTAATGTCGCTTTTCTTTCTCTGCTTACCTTATTTGCAGATGAGCAAACTGCAAGGCTCGCATTTGTCCCTCTCTTGAACGATTTCGACGGGCCGGATGATGCGACAAACGGCGACGCTTTTGTGCGGCGTCAGTTCGGCGGGGACGGCTTCAGGATTCCCGCGACGCTGAGTCCCCACGTGCTCATCGGCGTACACGAAGGCGCCCTCTACGCGCAGATGGTGCTGAGAAATGCCGCCGAGGGCCATGCGCTGCGGGGAAGAGACGGGGTGCGTTTGCGTTCATGTGTGCGTGTATGTCTCTATGTATGTGTATGTATGTATGTGTGTGGGTGCGTGCGTGCGTGCTGCCGTTCCGAAGGGCATGTGCATAGTGGCATGTAACATCAAGACACTCTTCGTTCTGACGGTATACTTTGACTCTCATGCACTTATCCTGCACCATCCCTATCTCATCTCATCTAATCGTCTCGATTGTTGTTTTCTGTTTGCGTTTGCATTTGCGTGTGTGCATTTGCGTGCGTGCATGCAACCACAGCTACCTCTCATTTCGGATGGTGGACAGCGCATTCCCGCTGGAAAGGACGGCCGCGATGTGACGGACGTTGCAATAGTCGGCGGGCACGACCCCTCGCTTCACTACGATGCGCTGACATGCGAGCGCGTCTCTCTCAATTGCGACGCACGTGGCGGTGGAGACGGCCTGTCCGATGGCGCGGGTGCGGCCGAGGCATGCGTGCCTGGCTCGCCTAATTTCCCGTTCTGTCTTGTGGGCGTCCACGAAGTGCCGTCCGTTGGACTCAGTATCATACCGGAGATACACTCTTCGGAGACGACACCATCGATACCCTCCGATCACACAATACGCCTCCCGTCGACCGGGGATGGGAGGCCGCGCGACGACATCGCGGATGTGGACAGAAAGAGCGATGCAGAGGCACAGAAAATACCGGCCGCGCCGGTCACACACACGACTGTGCTTACAGTCGGGGCAGCGACAGCGACAGTGATTGCTGTTATGGTTGTGGCGTACATGTCACGTGGGCGTCCCACTCCATCCCCGACTCCGTTGAAGGGATCGAGTGCCGTTGAGAATATTAGTGCAGTTGGAATGCAAAACTCCGCCCTATCTCCGTCGAAACCGCGGAAGAAAAAGACGAAAAAGAAGGCATCTTCCAAGAGCGCGATTGCAAGCACGCCTGGCGCCCCGGATGCGGACATGGACAGCGCCGACCACAGCGACCCGGATGTGGACGCAGTCGTCGTCACTGCGGCAGGCAATTCGGGCGGCGCAAATGACGCAGCGTGGCCGTCATCTCCCGCGCCGCCGAGCCCCGTGCGCCCCGCCACCACGCCGCTGCCAAAAGCGCCCGCGGGTGACAGTCTGCGCGTTGAGTCGGCTGCGTCGATGGAGAACAATGCGAGCGAAAGCGGGAGCCGCACCGATGTGCCCGTGCAGCTCTTCTCTGGCGGCACATTCAGCGAGCCCGTTCACCACTCGGACGGGACGTATACCCTCGGGCGGTTGCGGGTGTCCGGCACTGTTCTCGGCCACGGGTGTCACGGGACCGTTGTTCTCAAGGGTGACTACGAGGGACGCCCTGTCGCCGTAAAGCGAATGCTCGCCGAATGGTTCGATCTCGCCACGCGCGAAATCGACCTCCTTCAAAAGTCGGACGCACATCCCCACGTGATCCGTTACTACTGCCGGGAGCAGGACTCGCGGTTCCTGTACATTGCGCTGGAGCTGTGCGCAATGACGCTGGTGCAGTGGGTTGAGGAACAGGCCAAGCCCGCCGACAGGAGAAGCGAGGCGCTTGCCATCCACACCAAGCATCCGCTCGACGCGCGACGCCTGCTGATGGAGGTGATGGACGGGCTCGCACACCTCCACTCTATTGGCGTGGTGCACAGAGACCTCAAGCCGCAGAACGTGCTTCTGACGTCACGTGGGCGTGCGCTAATATCGGACTTTGGCCTGTGCAAACTGCTCGTCGATGGGCAGAGCAGCTACCACACGAATGTGGTGAGTCTGTCGTGTGCCGGTTGATGATGATGTTGTGACGAATTTTTGCGCAAGATGTTGTGTGCTTAATGCTTGGTGTGTGTGGTTTGGTATGGAGTGTGTGTGTGTGTGTTTTGTGCGTCGTGTCAGACGTTTTTTTGTGTGTCATCGATTTATTACTTTTGTGCATATGCTTCAATGCTTCGATGCAATCCCTTGCCCTATCTGCTCCATTTGAATGTGCGTGCATGCATTCATTGTATGTCTGCATGCGTTGACAATGACCCGTGCTTCACGCAAACAGATCGCCATGTCCAGTTCCTTTGTTTGCTGATCCACTTCTTGCTGCACATGTAATTCGTGCTCTGACAGGTCGCGGGCACCGTCGGTTGGACTGCGCCCGAAATGCTTCGCGAGGCACGCACAACGCGTGCTGTGGATATTTTCTCTGCGGGCTGTCTTGTCTTTTACGCTGTGACGGGCGGGCGACATCCATTTGGAGAGCATTACGAGCGCGAGGTATGGCCGGGATAATGACCATGCAGTGCATTGGGATTGAAATTGTGAATACTTGTGCTCGGTTGCATGGTTTGAAGGATAGGTAAATCATATGCACACAAAAAACAGTATATGCCAACTCTCATAATATTCACTCCACCTGTTTCTCTTCAACGCAATACACATATGCGCTTGATGCCTCCAACCCCCTCTCCCCATCAACACGTCATAGCTGAACATTCGAAACGGAAAGAGTGATCTTCATCTCCTCGCACACGATCCAGAGACAAGCGATCTTGTCGGATCAATGATATGTGACAGCGCGTCCATGCGGCGCTCTGCCCCGGATGCACTGCGGCACCCGTTCTTCTGGGCACCGGCGCGCCGCCTCCACTTCCTGATGGAGTTTAGCGATCGCATAGAGAAGGAAGACGCTTTGTCGCCCCTAGTTACTGCGCTTGAGCATGCGGGGGCGTCAGTGGTCGGGGAGGACTGGCGCACGCGGCTGGAGCCCGAACTGCTGGCGGACATGGGCAAATTCCGAAAGTACAACTGGGCGTCCGTCCGGGATCTGCTCCGTGCGATGCGCAACAAAGTGCGTGATGGCTGTGTTTTTTAGTTTGGTTTATATGGATGCCTCTTTTTATATATTTTTTGTTGTCAAATCTGTTAAAATGGTAGTATTGTGTTTATTGATGAGCGCGGATGAGTTAGTGAGTGAGTCTGAGTGAGTGTGTGAGTGAGTGTATGCATGTTCATATTCTCGTGTTCCTTGTGCATTCGATGAATAAGTGCAGCCTTTAACTGAGAGTCGTGTGCGTATGTGTGCATTTTGGGAATGCGAAATTTGCAGAAGCATCATTATCGCGAGCTGAACGAATCCCTGCGGCTGTCGCTTGGTGAAGTTCCCGATGGCTTTTACGGCTACTTCAACTCTCGCTTTCCACTCCTTCTGATGCGAACATACGGCATTGTGAGGAGCGGACCGTGCAAGGACGAGCGCATGTTTGAGCCTTACTTTGCGTCTGCCGCGGGACACTCCATTGTCGGCTGATAACACGTGTGCGTTTGTGCAGAAATATGGGGATATGGAAATGCTGAAGCCGCGAAGAACATACACCGACACACATCGACACACACACACACACACACACACACACACACACGCACACCACTGAATCTTTCTTGTAATATAAATAGGCGGATCGCCAATTTAAGCACACAAAATGTAATGCGATCATTCACTGCACAGTCACATTAAACAGCATGTGTACTGAGCTTGTCAAACAGCCACATCAAAAGTGCCACCCCGAGTCAGTCATTCATTCGTAA
The DNA here is from genome assembly GCA_943704495.1 of Pigoraptor chileana. Taxonomy (NCBI): domain Eukaryota; class Filasterea; order Ministeriida; family Capsasporidae; genus Pigoraptor; species Pigoraptor chileana. The sequence continues at coordinate 10,648 of CALSCR010001249.1, forward strand.
ACACATTTAATATTCCACACTCGCACGGTTGTCAACAACACAACAGCGCGCTTTCGTGTACGCGCACGTGACATCACACATCCGCATGCAAAGACCCACGGCGCCGATCAGACATCAGTGTGCTGCCGCTGTTCACAGGACGCATGCACGATGTGACACCACTGTGACGTCGCTGTTGTTTACAGGCCGACCTTTGCGGCGAGGGCAGAGTTTTCCTTCTTAATGGTGAGGTAGTCCTCTGTGATCTGCTCCATGTTCTTGCTGATGTTGAGTGCGGAAATATTCTCAATCTTGTCCTCGAGATCGCGGATTTCGTTGAGCGTTTTGCCAGTCTCTTCCACGGTGCGCACAAGCGTACCGCACGTCTGCATGTGTTTTTGTTTTGTTGCATTGTGTGAGTGTGCTGTTGTTGTTGTTGTTGTTGTTGTTGGGGGAGCGCGTTGGAGAAATTTCAAACAAAAACAAAACAAACAAATGATAATAACAATAATAAGCATTGTCGCGCTCCAGCTGGGGACATCCATGGTGTGGAGTGTGATATGGACTTTCGGTGGGAAAAGCGGCAGTGGTGATAGATGAGGATTACGAAATAGAAGCACAGGAATGGACTGCAGGCACAGGCAGCACAAGAAACGCTCTTTAAACACACACACACACACCTCGTGGAGTGTCGCAAGATACTTATACGCCTTCTTGCATGCCTCATCCTTCTTGGCATCCTGAAAGCACAACAACACAAATGCAGCATTATTTGTTATTGACGTCGGTGGTGATAGATTTGGGCTTCTCGCTCTCAGCACCACACACACACACACACAAACCAATCGACCTCAACCAACCAATGCATGTAAAGCAGAGGGACAGAAAGAGACAGTGCAATAGCAATTGTAGAACATGAGAGCGCAGAAGCGCGATTATATAATGTAAGTGCAATTCACAACACACACAGCCCACAGAAAACAACACAAATATTATTCCGCACATACCTTGAATATGAGCTCGTCAGTGACGGCATATGTGCGGTTGAGTGTTTCTGACGTCGAGTTGATCTCCTTTTGCACGTTTCGAGTATCGATAAGCACCTGCCACGGAAACAGCAAACAGGAACGACGGTCAGACAGAAGCACGCGCGATTATATTTGAAGGCACGGTTCGGTTATGTTCCAACTGACTTTACACGTCGGAAATGACCGAGATATATACGCAATTCACATGATGTGTGTGTGTGTGTGTGTGTGTGTGTGTGTGTGTGTGTGTGACAAAAGAACCGAGCAACACAACACTGCCATAGGGCTCACCTTGTCAATGTCCTCCCGCTGCTTCTTGATGTTGCGCACAATTTCGAGAATGCGTCGAGTGTACGCGGCGCGGTTGATGTCTTTGGCCATGCGCTCGTACTCGTCGATCAGCTGCTTCAGAAGATCGTCCTTCGTGCGCGCCTCCTCCGCAAGAGTCCGCATTTGGTCGCGAAACTCTTTGATTTGCTCCAGTTTGCGACGCGATGCGCCCTGCACAGCACAAAGACAAACAAAAGGGGAAAGGTATCGTGTCGTCGCAAGAGGTGTGTGGACGTGTGTGGGAGGGATTAGATATTCGCATAAAAGCAGGGCATACTACACTCCTACACACACGCACACACGCACACACAAACACACACGGGAGCGCACCAATCGGTTTGTCTTTGCTTCCTTTGCATCGCGGTATTGCTCAATAAGCGGCAGGCGATGCGACTCCCATTGGGCAGCAAGTTCCCTCAGACGCGCAGACGCGGCATCGATCATACCCTGTGTGGCGAGAGAGAGAGAGAGAGTGATAGAGAGAAAGAGAGAGAGAGCGTGTGTGTGATGTGACAAATTGCATTGCCGTTATTGGGACATTTCGCGACAATCTGTCATACGGATAGCTCACATATTGCACACGTGCGCCTGATGCCACCACACTCAGATGCACACACACACTGACGCACACACGTTCAAGAATACACATGCACGCACCTGCAGCTGTGCGATGTTGCGCTGGGCGTCTGGAAGGAGGTCGTATACGCGCTTCTTGACGAGATACTCCTCCTCCTTCTTTGAAGTCGAATCGGCACTTGTGGCAAGACTACCCTCCATCTGCGACGACGTAAGCAACACAATAAAAACAGGCACACACATACACATACACACACACAAACGCAGATACGAAGCAAAAAAAAGCATTAGCACGATTGATTCAACGAGGAGCGACGCTCTATTCCGGCGCACGCGACATCACGCGACGACGTATACAGTGTGCACAAATGTGATGATGGCACCGCGCACCTGTCCAATGCCAGAGGTGTAGCCCCGGATGTCCGTCTCCATGCGCTCGACGTCCAAGGAGAGTGCATCCAGTTTGGCCTGGAGCGCCGCAAGCTCAGCCTCGCGCTGACGCTGGAGCTCCTCGAGGGAAATCTGCGTGATGCAGCGTGAATATGTACAAGTATATATATATATATATATATATATATATATGTGTGTGTGTGTGTGTGTTGTTAGTGCGACAAATGCAAAAATCAATAAACAACAAGCATGCGTAATGGTACCATGCACTAGACAATGCACATGGTGGTGGGGACTGCTTCACACTGCCGCTCAACACAGCACACCAAGACAGACCTCGTTCTTCTCGGGCGCTGCCACCGCAGCCGCCGCCCCCTGTGATGCAGCCGCCGCAAGCGAGGTATCGGCAGTCGTGGCAATCTTCACATCCTGCGTAAACTGGAGCTTCTCCGCGTGGGCGAAGCGCGATGCCTTGCCATCCAGATGAGCCCGGTCACCTGTCACGTGCGCATGCGCAGAACAGGGTGAGAGGGGAGAGAGACAGATAGAAAGAGCCGGACATCCTCACGTTGACAAACTCATCAACAGGCGCAAAGACACTGAGCTCACCCGCAAATGACGCAAGCAGTGCGTCAAGACCGTCGCCACCGCCGGACGACAGACCCTTGCCGCCGAGAGCTCCAGATTGACCATCCGCACCCTTCATTGCGGCCGCACGCAAATGGTCTGCCATGCGGGAGAGAATGCCCTTGCGCCGCTTGGCACGGTACTCCTGCACACACACACACACACACACACACACACACACACACACACACACACACACACACACACACATGCAGAGAGACATGCATATTCACATTATTAGAATTCGCATGTCCAAGAATGCGCATGCACGATCATGAATTTCACACTCAAATGAGAGTATCTTAAGGGACAAAAATCTCCAGGCCAATACATAGGAGCACACATTGCCACGGAAAGCATCGCACTGTTTGTGTTGCATAACGAAACACCCACCGCTTCTGATGTTGTGGCATCAAGACCGAGTCGCGCAAGTTCGTCCTCCCACTCCTTTGCGAGGATGTACTCGAGCTGGTTCTTCTCAATGATGGACGGGGCGACGTCCTGGCGAATTGGCGGCTGCGCGGTGATGAAGGGAAGGGCATCCCACGCGGCCTTGTCCTCTGATCACGTGCCGTGGTTGATTTTTGTTGTTGTGTATGTTGTTGTTAGTGCTCTTCCATACAATAACGCGTGCCACAAATGCAGCCTACACTCTATGCAAGGCGACACGTGCAGTCTGAACACACATACACACACCATCATACAAAACACACCACCACTCACACACACGCACGCACCCTTTGAGACGCGGACCGTGACGTCGCCAACGGCACCCGGGGCCTTGACCCTGTGTGTGCGGATGCGATGGACACCGCGGCACCCCTGGAAGTGCCACTGGTGCGGCCGTTGCTTCCCGCGCAAAATAACGCCGTTGGGCTTGCACATCGAGAGGGTCCACGACTCGTCCAGCCGGCGCGTGACCTCCGCCGCGATGGTGCGGTTGAGAACCGCCGCGGGTCCTGATGCAGTTTGATGGTGTGATGTTGATTACGGATCATAGGAATGCGTACACACACGCACGCAAGCAAAACGCGATTATCAATTTTCGGGTAGATTAAGTCGCATGCATAAGTGATTTATAACAAAAGAATAAAACTGGAGGTATTAATCAGACACGGATTAGTTGACCATCCCAGCATATATGGAAAGCACAGTGTCACTCCATCGCATCCACATTGCCACGCACCCGTGGGCTCGTCACCGGCATCCGCAGCCTCCCTAGGGAGCTTCTCGATAAGCCACATAAACAGCTTGCGCGCCTCCGTCTCGCTCGGGTAGAGAAACTGGTGGTATCCAATGTCATTCGAATAGCCAAGTTCCTGCATGTGCACAGGGACAATACGATACGATCGAAAAGAATTCCAAGGAACCGTGCCACAGTAAGCAGATGATGTGCACTGGTTTGTGAGTAAAATGTCACATGATCTGTACACACTGCCAGCGTGAACAAAGTAAGCATGCATAAAAACGAGACTTGGATGCATTCCGTGTTCCCACCTGACAGGCGGCGGCAAGCGTTGAGCAAATGCGCACACGGCCGGACATAGCAGTCGGGAGGCGATCTGCGATCTGCCGCGACTCGTCGATGAGCCTCAGACATTTTGACGTCGACTGAACCACAATGTCAGTCGTGAAGTCCTTGAGTCCACTTACACCTTCGGGAACAGTGCTGCATTTAATAAATGATGAGAACAGAAACGCAAAGCGTCAGAAGTGACTCAGTGTGTGCTTCCATACAGGGCGTGGGCGTATATTCTTCATCCATCCGTCCTCAAAGCCAATCCCAGGTTGATTCATAACGCCTCCAAGACAGAACAGTCTGTCGCACAACTTATTGCAGTCGATGCTCAATATGCAGCCATTGATATATTTGAAACGACCCCGTGCGCATGCACGCAAACAAACACGCGCCATCACACTCACCATCCCGCCTGCCGGAGCGTAAGGATGATGATGTTGTCGACCTCTTCCATGTTTCACGGATGGCCCACGCGGCACAGCGTTCTAAAATATGATGGGAGGAAACGCCCGCCGCAACACCTTTGTATACGCTCTGAATAAATCAGTATGGCTTCGTGCCACTTGCAATAGATGCATTCGGCAAATCGCGGGTCACAGGACTGCCCCCGATGTGATTGTTGTCGGGCTATTTGACACCCCGGATGACTGAATCACAGTCCCAATAAATCTGATCAATAGGAGTCAACGGTACTAATAGTACCTGATAGTACTATGAGTACCATATGTTGGAGTGTAGCGTACGGGGTGTCATTTGTATCTCCCATATATGGGTTAAGAGGTAAATAATGACTGTATAAGGGCATAGAGAGAATGAAGCTATGTTTAGTTACATTGCACCAAATTCCATGGCAACTACCACAGCAGTACTCGGACTGATAGGAGGCTTTGTTGCAGCTGCCGACAGAAGAGAGAATATGCATATAACAAAGAGCCACGACAGTGTGCGCTTCTTAGAGTACGAGGGCGATCGTGCATTTTAGGAGGAACGCAACACCGATGCGATAACTGCCTCATCTCAGTGAGAGATCGCTTCGCAGTTAGTAGAACAAAGGGTCGCAACTCTACGCAAACGTCGGGGCGGCACGGTCGCGTGCGTACGGCGTAAAAATGTCGACGCTCAATCCAGGCGACCTGCGGAGGGGATCCGTGACGGCCTCTCGTCGTGGCGGCAGCTCGCGGTTGGTGCAGCTGCGTTGTGTTGCATGTGTTGCATGTGCAGACACTGCCGTCAGTGTGCGCTGTGTGGTACTCGCACTCGTGTGTTCATATGCTCTTGGTGTTTGTGTGTTGAATGTGTTTGTGTATTGATTGACACAATCGCAGCATTGGTGGGCGCACGGGCATGTCTGTCACGGGGTCCGTGTCGCGGTCAATGGCGGGTCGGCAGCATTTGGGACTCAAAAAGAACGCTGCAATCCCAGAGCAGCAGCGGAGACCAGCAGTTCAGGTAATTGCAAGACTCAAGTGGCACACATGCCCTGTTTCGCGGTTGTGTGTTACTCTTTGTGCTACCCAAAAAACATACGTTCGTGGTCTGAAAAAGCACTAATGAGTTTCCGTCCACCATCCCACTCAACGCGTATCGAGCGCAGGTCCTTGATGGCGAAGGCAACGATGTCACACCGCAGAGCCTTCTTCAGCTGAAGCCGGCCATTCTCAAGCAGCATGCGGCGCTGTTTGGGTCTGATAGCGGCCTTGCGAGCATTGGCGGCACAACCGATACATCATCAAGCATGACTGAGACAAGCGGGACTGATGTCTTCTCATCGGCAGTTGCATTCGGTCGCTCTGTGTTTGGCGGTTCTGAGGTATGTTGAAACGGGACGCCGCTGTTACTGCAAAGGCACACTGTGACTCTCTGTTACGTCTCTTGCACTTCGATTAATTGGCGGCGCTTATGTATCGATCCCATAGTTAGGATCAGGAATGTTGGGGCGATTTCGCCTTGTTTCCCCAACTCAAACCATACAAATTATTCATTGGTTGCAGTACAACGCTGGCGGATCCGCCATGGAATCACACACCACTTCGGGCACAATCGACGATGATGATCTTGATTCTGGGGATGCATTTGCGGACATGGGCGCGGGTTTGACGGGAGTGCGAACATCGCACGAAGCGGATGACGAGAAAGAGACGCTTACCGATGCCGATCTCGAAAAGAGCATAACAATCAACGTGTGCGAGACTGAGACCATCTGGCTTCTCGACATTCCGAGCGTCACTGCGGCCAACGATGCGGAAAATGTTGCTGCAATTAACAAACGCAACGAGACGTATCGCAATTTGCTGAAGATACGACCCGGCAACGACCGGTTTGTGGAGCGTGCGATGCAGACATTCAACGCCCCCGTGAAGAACAAGGATGCAATGGCGATGCCTCCGCGGCTGCGGGACGCCGACTGCATGGTCACACAATGGGATATACACGACTCGTTTGAGGCGCAAAAGAAGGCTCCATCGACAGATGCGAATGCCGAAGCTGCGTCTGCCACAGCGGCTACAAATGGGACTGCTGGAACGCAAACAGCTGCCCCGACGGCTGCGTCGGTTGCGCCAGAGGCCGCACAGGCTGTGCGTGATGCTACGGCACTCGCAGCCTCACAGATGAGCCTGACGGGCAGCGAGGGCGGATCTGTAAGTCAGTCGCGAAGTGGACGGCACGTGGATCGCTCCATGCGCAGTATGGATCTGGACTCGACTTCCACAACGGCAATGTTGAACGAGGCGCTTGGTGGCATTGGCGGACTCGATGCGCTCACGGGACGTGCCAAGGGATCATCGCTGCAGGACGAAACGGTGCTCAAATCGGATGCACTGCTGTCGTCGCTCCATCTTGTCGAGCGTGTGATCAACCAGAATGCGTACCAGACGCGCCACGCACTCTATCGCGATCTGCCGGTGCTGCCGCAGGAGGCACTGTATGTGGATGGCGAGGGTGCCGAGGGCGATGGCGACAAGGAGTGGGACGATTCTGACGCCTCCGACGACATGGAGTCTGACATTGATCCGGTTGAGGGCGAGCCTACATTCGAAGGCCACGTCGAGGAAGACGGGACTGAGGCGGCGCAGCTTGCCGAGTCTGCGGGACAGGGCGGTGTGTTGGGTGGCGGGGTGGCGGAAGGACACGTGTCGACTGGCGGATTGGAGCTGCCTGGAATGGAGCTACTGTGGAGCTACCGGTGTTCTCTGACGGAGGGTCGCAATGTGAGCTGCATTGCGTGGAATAAGCGCAATCCCGACCTCGTTGCCGTTGGATACGGACAGTTCAATTACGCCGAGCAAACGACGGGCCTTGTGTGCTGCTGGTCGCTGAAGAATCCGGAGGTGTGTGTGTGTTTCTTGTTAGTGGCGTGCGTTTGGGCATATATTGCACCTGTCATTGTGGCAGCGTCAAACATTGTGTCGGTGCATTCGTGTGGCACCTCACCTTAACAAACAGCTCTTTTGTCTGTGACAACTGTATATATTATTGTTGTTTTGTGGTGATCGTATGGCACCAACAGCAATTTAACCAATTCCTCCCTTTCCCACGGAATCATTTTCGTGTTCGTCCCACAACAGTACCCGGAGCGCGTCTACAAGACAGAGTGGGGTGTCATGGCCCTGGACTGGAGCGGATCGCACGCCAGCCTTCTTGCCGTTGGACTGTATGACGGTGCCGTCGCAATTTACAACGTGCGCGCGGCGGGCGACAAGCCCATCCTCGACAGCAGCGAGACGACAGGCAAGCACTCTGACCCCGTGTGGGAGGTCAAGTGGGTGGAGCGCGAGCGTGTGACGGGCGAGGAACGGGGCGAGCTCCTCGTGTCCATTTCCACCGACGGTCGCGTGACACAATGGTCGATACGGAAGGGATTTGAATTCTCGGGTGAGTGCTTTTTGTGCCTTTTTCTCTCTCTCCCTTCCTGGTGCGCATCGTCAGTTTAGGAAGAGAATGGCGCATTAGATCTACGCAATTCGTAAACATCTTTTTACATCTGTTTGCATTTATTTTATTCATCTGTTTTACATTTGTTGTTTTGTCCGTCTCATTAACACGGTGCACACATGATTGTATTTAATTATGCGTGTTCTTCTTCTTAAAAACACGCCGTCACTCTAACCCTCCACACTCACTTTGCTTCCTCCCCGCGACTCGTTTCACCGCTGCAGACCTCATGAAACTCAAGCGTGTGGGCTCACGCAGCAAGCAGAATGGTGGCGGCGCAGGCACATCCAACGGCGCAAAGAACGAGGCGTTCATCTCGCGACAGGCCGGGGGTCTCTGCTTTGACTTCTCCCGCAAAGACAGCAACATGTGAGTTCAACAATTCAACAGTGCCGCGTTCTATTTTCGATATCCTCTTGCTTGAGAGCAAAAAGGCGCCTTGATTCAGCGGTGTTGGCATATTTGGATTCTCATAACATCTATATCTCTTGCCATGTACCTACAGCTATCTTGCCGGCACAGAGGAAGGAAACATCCACCGGTGCTCGTGCTCGTATAACGAGCAGTACTTGGAGACATTTTTCGGACATACTGGCCCCGTGTACAAGATTCGGTGGTCGCCTTTCAATCAGCACGCATTCCTCAGTTGCAGGTGCGTGCATGCGTGCACAGTGTTGCAGACAGACGCCTAAAGTGTCTTATCACCTCACCTGCTGTACATACTCTTGGTTGCCTCTGCGAGTCAAGCGTCACTCCTCACTCATTTGTTTTGTTTTCCCACTGCCCACTAATAGTGCCGATTGGAGTGTCAAGCTGTGGCACCAGGAGCGCGAGGAGCCCGTCATGTCCTTCCAGTCATCGACGGTGAGCACCGAACCCCTTTTGTGCAGTTGCGGACATGCCATGTTCGACCATGTGCCCTGTGTAACAATGTGCACGTGAAAGCGCTGACCATACATAATGTTCTGTTATGGAGACGTGTGTCTTACAACGACACCACGTCATTGTCGTTGCGTATTTGCTCAAATCGTTTGTGTTTCACTTTTTTATCCTCGCGATCCAATTGGCAGAACCCCGTTGGTGATATTGCGTGGTCGCCGCGCAATGCAAGCGTGTTTGCGAGTGTCTGCGAAAATCTCCTGGAAATTTGGGACCTCTCTTCAAATACGTGAGTTCATTTTCTCTCTGTGCCTTTTTCTGCAACGCCACAAACGCACATTGGAATGCATTGCATTTGCCCATTCTTAACATATTGCCTGACATTAACCACTTTGATTTCCACCACCGCTCTTCAATGCGCGCGCGCACACACATACACTCCCCTGACAGTCTTGATCCGATCATCTCCCACAAGGCGATTGAATCGAAGCTGTCGTGCGTGTCCTTTGCGCTTAATTCCGAGGCCCTCCTCACCGGCGACAGCAGCGGGGCAGTCACTGTGTACCGCCTTGTGCGCATGCCGGACGTCGACAGCCAGTCTAAGGACGAGCAGGCCGACGTACTTGACAAGATCATGACACCCGCCGCCGTGGAATAATTGCACCACTGCGTGCGTGTGATCTTGTGACCAGTGCGGCGCACTCTTTTGTTTTTTTTATTCTGCGCCGTATGCCTCGTTGCGTGCCTTGTATCTTTCCGTCTGTTTCGGTTGTGTTTGTGTGTTTGTGTGTGTGTGTTTGTGGCCTGTATTGCTGTGCAATGTGGGCCAATGGTCTCGTCGCGTTCGTTCCAATTGCGTTTTTGTAAGATTAAAACTCCCAACGACAAAGTGCGCCAGTTGTCGCATGATTGTTGCAGACCAATGGTCGATCAGTGCAACATGCAGACATTACATTGCGTATAAGATATTGGACAGCCCGTCGCCAGCAAATACAAAAATACAAAGCAAACACACAAGGGAAAACTTTCATTTAATTAAAAATCGGTATTAGACAATCCCCTCAAGAATCAAAACGCAAAAGCAACAGCGTCCCTTCAATCGTCGTCGGGGTTGTTTCTCCGCCTCGCCTTGAACGGGCGCATTTTGTGCGTCTTCATCTCGGGATCGCCCCTGTGGCCTTCCACGAAGCATCCTTTGCAGTACAAGTCACCGTCACAGCCATCGCACACAACATCCGCGTCGTCGTTGCAGATGCAGCACCACGGCAGCTCATCCTCCTCTCTCTGATCGCTTTCCCCAACCGAAGTCAGCGAAAGGACAGTTGGAATCGGTCCATCCACGCGATCCAATACTGTTGGCACACCATCGTGTTGCTTTTTGGCGTCGCCACCCGCGAGTGACTTTGCTTCGTTGAGCTTCTGCGAAGGGACTATAGACGCGGTTGACAGCGTACCCGTGGCGTCGGTGGGAGCGAATTTTCGATCTAAATCGGCGCTGTCCGTCACTTGGCGAACAATTGCAGCCGCGTCGTCGTCGCTTTCGCCACCAGATTCATCCGTGGGGACATCCTGCAATTAGACAAAGGTGGCACGTCAGTTGCCAGGCCACACACACACACACACACACAGATACACCCACACACACACCTACACCCCCCCCGCTATCAATTGTCATTTGGACACGCAGTTGCCCTCCCACCTCCCCCGCATGGACATCCACCGCACCCGCGACAAGCACGCGGTGTGCGTTCAATACACTTTGCGCTTCGGCCACCAGTGCAGCGTCTTCCTTGTGTGCAGACGTGGAATTATTATCGCGAGCGGCGCCATCTTGCCCCACTGACGCCCCAGCCTTCAAAGCAGCCTCTGCCAGCATGCGCGCCACAATCCCATCGGTCGCGACATCCTCACTCGCCACGCCGGTCTTGGGGGCTGCATCGCCCGGCCCATCCCTCGACGCAGTGCTCTCACTCGTATTCAAACCTTCGCCTCCAGACGGAACTCCACGCAGGCGGTCCAGTCGCTGCTGCAAGATATTGTCAAGCACGTCGTCCCCTAGCAACGCGCATTCGTCCATAGCTATTGCTATAAGTTCGTCTGGATCACTCGCAGTCTGTGGGGGAAGCTGCACACAGAAAAACGGCGTGCGCGTATGTGTTTATGAAGACGTCAAACCAAATCACATGGCCATCATAATACGAAGAAACTTGCAAAGAAATTACACGCCCTTACCTTTTTCTGGGTACCATGCGATGCCGGAAGCCGTCCAGACAGCGCTTGAAACCGAGAGGCAAGCGTGTCTTCGGACTCGGACGACGCATCCACCCTGTCACCCCGAAGTGCCGCAAGCCGACGTGCAAGATCGCCATCCGAACTGCCGTTTTTGGTAATGATGTGTGTATGTATGTGTGTGTGTGTGTGCATGTTGTGTGCATGTTGTGTGCGTAGTTTGACATTGAGACCAGTGTATACAGGGTATGCGCCGTGCAATCACCGAAATACACACGCGCCTGCGACCTTTCTACCACAAACCTGCCAAAATACAAGAATCCAATTCAGGAAGTACACACCACATACACATACATACGCACCTTGTCGTCGGCACACCGGCGATGTCCTCATTGGATGGCGTTGGTTGCGGCATGGGGCCTACTCCCGCCTTGAGTTCATTCAGTCTTCGCATGAGATCATCATCAGCTCCGCCCTTTCCTTCTTGATTCGTCGTTTCCAGGGACGGTAAGGGTGCACCCACTTCGGGTGATTCGCCAGGTGCTTGGACGCGTAGTGGCTGTGCAGCGGGTGGAGGACGCTCCGCCATTCGATCGGCAAGCCACTTTGGCACAGCATTCGGATCAATATGCGATAGCTGTCCGTACACCTGCGGGCATTGCGTTGTCACTACAGACGGCGCTGCACTCATCGTTGTCGTTGTCGTTGTGGTTGATCGTAAACCGTCGTTCACACCGACGCGTGTGCCCTGTGTGCTGCCAGGACTGGATACTGCATGTGCATGTGGCGTATATTCGGGTGGCCTTTCCGCCATTTTCTGCGCAAGCCATTTCGGGACGGCGTTCGGGTCCACGTTTGTCACGTGAGAGATGCCTCCGGAGTGTGCGTATGGTGGCGGCGCATAAGGTTGTTGCGTTGATGGGGGGCGGTGATGCGTAAAGTGGCTGTTGAGGGTAAGAGTGTATTTGTTGTGTGTGTGAAGGAATCGCAGCGCCGTATTGGCCTGGAACTGTGGGACTTCGAATCGCAGCCGGATTATTATTCTGCTGCGTAAGGACAGTCGGTCTGCAAAACACACACAAAAGAGCGTCGGACGCACCAAAATGGTTACGCTTTTTCTCTGAACAGAAATTTGTAGAACATCCATAGTAAAACGAGCAGATGATGGCATGCATATGGAATGCGCACCTTTTCAAGAGGATGCCGAAACACTCGCTGCACACAGGGACAGCCTTTCCGCCATGGCGACCAGGAACGGCGGCCGTCTGGCCCACACAGCGACCGCAGAAGTATCGCGAACAGCTTTCGCAATTATTCTGTGATTGTTGTATTACAATAGGGATTCGTTAGACACACTCATTCGGCAGTGACAGTGCCTATTTGACAAAAGCCCATCCGTCAACATAAACAAATGCAACGCCAATGTGTAACGAGTAGTCATGAGGGCGTTACTCACTCGCCGGTTGAACAAGGAAAACTCTGTGGAGCACTTGAAGCACCGTTTATCCATTTTGAATTGCGGCCTCACAACTGATGCATACTGTAAATGTACTGCTGCGCCGATATCAATCAATGTGACCGAATGTTCAGTGAACGGGCGAATAAAACAATATTACGATCCAATATATTCAGAATATTGACAGCGTGTCTATGATATGAGTGGGGCAGTTTTTCTTAGTCGGTATACAAAATGAGTAGTAACACTGATGATTGCTTACTGATCGGCGAACGTATTTGCCGACTGAGGTACCTGGCGAGTCTCAGCAGTCGGCGGCAGTCCACCGCCGGCTGAACTGAAGATGGGACTGGCTCTATTTTGACGCCGGATCCCACTGCGCGCACTTGTTCTGTTGAATATATAAGCACCCTTGATATATACTGACACACACAAAGGGATGTGCCGGAGTTGCCGGCCGCCGGCTTTTGAACGCCGTCACTGCACTTTAGCGTGAGCGACCGATCGGGATCAGTATGCACCTGGCTTCATACATCTCGCAGAGAAGCCGCTCTATAACACAAGGGATATGCAATAGATTTTAAGGAAAAACAGTAAACAAATGTCAGATGCTGAATGACGACATCCCACAACAATATTGGAAACTGTTGAAACGTCAATTGGTGCCTACAAATGGACAATCCACTTCGCCTAGCTTCTATTTAAAGAGTCAGAGGATGCCCATATAGGGCTAATATTAAATGTGTTAACCATATTAGGATATCGCAGGTGACATGCTTCCCGATCCTTTGTCGACGGTGCAGAGCCGAACAGCTCAGGCAGTCGCAGATGCAAGCCGAACGACGACTCACACACTGATGACTCACACAAAGCAACGCCACAGTCGGGAAAAAGATCGAAAAGATAGAGAGAGAGAGAAAGAGCGAAATGCTGCATAATTTGTAAACGCATGTCCTTTGGCGGCAGAAGAGCTATCTTGAACATGAATGCCTGAGGTTGCTTATTTTGTACGTCATGGCTGCTCACACGGTCGAAGGTGTCGCGTCAGTGCGTAACGACAATGACGTGCTCATCAACGTGCGCGAATCCGTAGGCGACTCTAATTACGATCCCGACGGCATCACTGATACTCTTCAAGTCTCAAAAAGCCAGGACTTTTCCGATTCAGACTCAAGTTCCGAAAGTGATGACGAGGAGGATGCAGATGTGGTCCCTATAATGCTTCCCGAAGTTGGGGCGCAGCTTCGCGCCGCCGGACGTCGTGCGTCAGCGAGCGGCATCATCCGCGATGGCGAGACTGCCAAAGTCCTTGCAAAGGCGGTTGTCGCGGGCATCGTTCCACTACCGGCGCCTCCCGCGGCCGCTGTTGCGCGATCCAATGTGGCACTCCGCGCCGACTGCCCGACGCGCTTGGCAAAGTTCGATGATGTGTACAATTTTAGGGACATTGGCGGGTTCCACACTCTCGATGGTCGCACACTTAAGAGTGGAATGCTGTTCCGCTCATCGCGTCCTGATGCGGCGTCTGAAATTGACATTCATCTCTTGTCGAAGGTGCATGGTGTGAGGACAATCGTCGACCTGCGTGCGCTCGAGGAAACCGCATCTCTCACCAACACACACGCCGGCCGCGTGGATCTGCTGTACCAATCGACCATTGTTGAGGTCAATCCACGCAAACGCCGTCACTTTATCCGGCGAATACTCGGCACGGGACGTCGTGGAAGCAGATCTAACGCCGCCCTTGATGCCGGTGCTGCAGGTCCGTCTGGACACCAGCACTCGCACACACCCCACGAGCACGCACCCCACGAGCACCGACAACACACAACAACGACATCGAGCGGAGGTGCGTCTCGGTCGCATATCTTTTCACCAAAGGGTTATTCGCCACTCGAGGTGTCTGCCAGCGTGGACTCGCTGCCATCCACGAGCAGACCCGCAGGTCACGTGCCCATCGACCACGTCTCTGTGTCCGTGTCTGAGCCTGTCGTGGCCCCGGATGCGCCGCTATTGCGACGAGTGCGTGTCGGCTTCATTGGGCGTAATTTCATGCGAAACGCAATGTGGAGTGCGATGCCTTGGACAATGAAGATCGCCGTCGTCTTTCGCAAGTTATTCGACATTATATTCCGGACAAATTACGCAAAGGCGCTTGTCATAACGCGGCTGATCAATCCACGGGGCATCAAGGGCCAGTACCGTGACTTTGTGGACTTCTGCAAGATGGAGATTGTGTGCGTGCTGCGCTTCATCGCCGATGCGAGCTCGCTCCCCGTCCTCGTTCACTGCGCCCACGGAAAGGACCGCACTGGCATTGTGCTTGCAATGACGCTTGCATGCCTTGGCGTCTCGGACGAAGACATCGCCCTTGATTACGGCCTCAGCGAAACGGGACTCGGGCGCATTAGGGACAAAGTGCACGCAGAAATAGTGTCAGATCATGGCCTCGCCGAGGAGTTTGCGCACGCCGACCCAGACACAATGCGCGCGACGCTCAAGTACGTCCGCCAAAAGTACGGCTCTGTGCGCCAGTACCTCACTGGGGCGGGGTTCAACGACGACGACCAGGATCGCTTGCGGTGTCTTCTGTTGGAATCGCAGGAGGCGCACGAGGGATTCGTGGTCACAGAACACTCTGACGCGCCTCTGGCCGAGAGTTTGCAGCAGGAGGAGCAGGGACAACATCATTAGTGGCTATTATTACAGACTCTCACTTCGCTCTCTCACATATGCTTATGGATTCATGGGCACAGCGCCTAAGACACTGACTTGAATCCTACATCTCTCTCACACACACTCGGATTGTCCATGTTCATAGACCTTATAACTTAATGATCCTTGTGGTTTGTGGTTTGTGCATTTACTGGGGGGGTTGAGTCACAACGCACTGTGAATACGGAAGCATGCTCGACTCCCAGTAGAATTTTACTTGTATGGAGCACAACACCGATGATTCAATGTGTGTGCAAATTATTGGGCATTGTTGCGGTCGGCGCGTGCGTGCCTTGCGTCGCATGGACATAAAAGGACACACGGATTTAAAGTAACCACCAAACCAAAACAACATGCACACATCCACCAGACTCACGCGCACATTCAAATCGACAGACATGCATTAGGAAGACAGTGGGGACCTCAGTTCTCAATTTAATACGCGTTAGACACAGGATCTTCGGCACAAGAAAAGACAAGAAACACGCACCACTGAAAACACATAATTTGAAGCGGACAAAAACAGCAAAAATGCAAACGCAAACGATGTAACGCGCAAAAGGACCCACGCAAAGACAGACATATCATAACGTCCCTCGGCAATGGTAGAAGTGAAGAAAGAGAGCGGGTGGCCAGCGTGCGGATAGTCCCACATTCAGTCATATACACACACACACACACACACACACAAATACACACATACACACATACAAACGTGCACAGGCATTCCACCGAGACAAGAGCAAAAGAGAAACACGTGCTATCGGTCGCCTCTTCGGGACCCATCATTGTGCTTGCTTCGCTTCTGCTTGTGGCGGCTATGCACGTCCCTGCCAAGCCTCTGAAGCTCCATGTCGGGGATCTGCCATTTGTGCGCAGTGCGAGTAGCATGCAATAAATGCGCAATGGATTAGAATTTAGAACGAGGAATAGCATTAAATCGATGCGAGTCGACGGCGGTTGCACACAGAGGAAGGGCATATGGAGCAGCGCAACACACTATTAAAACACGCCGTCACATCCACGGCAGCACAGTTTTATCACAAGCGTGGAAATGAACAAAGACAGTTTGGCCCTTTGCCCATTGGAGTCGACAAAGGGTGGAGAGATGTAGGATTCAAGTCAGTGTCTTGGGCGCTATGCCCATGAACTCCACAAGTGTAGAGAGAGAGAGGAGCGAGCAAGAAGCCACAGTCCCGTGCGTACCTTTCCAGGCTTGAGTGTGAATCGCGTCGTGTCGAGGGGTTTGATGACCTCTCCTCCAATCGGCGGCTGATCAACAATAACACGCAGGGAATACTTGTCACTCACAATCACATCGCCATCTGCACAAAAGGACGCGGAAAACGGTGCGTCGCATAGTAAAGAGAACAAATGAACAAAATTAATACCATTCGCGCGCAATTTTGTGAACGATGAGTCACATCACTAAAACACACACAAGAATTGTGTCCACACAACCAGAGCGTGCTCAAAGGAGACAGCAAGAGATGTGCTGCAGAAGAAGCGCCAACGAGGACGCATGATGCACACACACCGACAACACTGGCGGCGTAGTCGTTCAAGTGCGGTCCGTTCGGTCGGTTGGCGCAAAACTTGCGGTACTCATCGGCAAGCCCATTCTTAACGAGAAGGTTTGAAGCGCCGGTTTCCTTAGAGTCCGACACTGATGCGCACACGCAAGCAGAGCAATTTGGTGAAGGCCAACAATGCAGCACAGTTTAGAGTTGAAAAAACAGACGATGACAGATGAACACATGGGATACACATCAATCATGTGAAAAACGCACTTGTCATCAAAATGCGCACTCACAGCAAACAAGCAGCAATCAGACAGAGATGCGTCAGCGAGCTAGTATGAACGAACAATCACGAGCACAACCCACGTGGCACTGCAGACAAGAGATAATAGTTGTCTTCTGTCGTCATTCTGCAGTTGTCGTCGTCGACGCTGTTCCACAATCAATTAACTATCGGAAAAAGCATTTGGCCGCACACACACGCATCATCCAAACACTCTAAACTTGAATACCGCAATTCCGTGGACAAATTACAACAATAGAAACTGCTAATGTGCTCTCAGCAGCAACGCTGGAGTCACTGTCTGTGGCAACGTCCTTAAGAACTTATTGCAGTGTACAAATCCACCGTTGCATATTCTGACGCACGGTTAATCGGAACCGCCGGCATATCGGGCGGAAGTAACTTAGTGAAATTACCGAGATTGCGGATAAATTTATGTTGCCCAACCATGCAGACCCCGCGTCCATTCTGGTTATTCCATCCAAGAGATCAGAGTGGGACTAAGGGCACAGCAATGAAGCAAAAGCTATGCAGAGTCAATCTGCTGGCCGCGGGGCAAAGCACAGGATCAGAGAACGGTCACAAAGATAGTATATATATACAGGGCGTTGTATTTGACAGCCTTAGTCGACGGTCGGCTAACCACGACTAACTGCACTGCCGGTGACCAACCGACAGCCATTAATATGGAACGCGAGTGGGCACCCAAGTTCAACTTGTGCACCAGCGGTGTGTGTGTGTGTGTGTACGTTTGGGGGGGGGAGGGATCACGTGGACGCCATATCAGCCCTCGACAAAGAATAGCGTTACGTGCACAGGCCTCACAGTTGCCCTCACTTTGCGACGCCATTTTTCGCACACACGCGCTTGTGTGCCGCCCACGCGCTCTTCTGGCATTCGCGGGAACAGTAGCGCACAGACAGGCACCCACTACAGCGCAACGTCTTCACGTCTTGCACGCCGCAATGCACGCATGCCCGAGTACGAGCGTCTTCTAATACCTCCACCGCAACAGGAGCCGGCGTTGCTTTCGAGTGCGCTTGATGCACGTTACTCGCGCCCGTAATAATATTATGGGCAGCAGCAACAGTGTCGCCCACTGCAGGGGCCTCACTACTCCCTTTGATAACCCTCAAAACAATGGCAGAGTCCACAGCTGTGATTTCGGGTTGGAGGTCAGTGAAAGTCACGAGCGCGCCCGGCATTTTCCTGGCCTTTTTTACGTCCGACCCACACGAGAGCGCTAGCCGCAGCCATCCACAGCCGCACGCATCCGGAGCCGTGGCCGTCTTTTCCACAACACGTCGCGCCCATCTGGCCCAGTCGCATTCTCCGCAATACACAGCGTAGCATGTTTCCAGTGGCAGCGACGACGGCCCGCCGCTCTCGCTCGTCAGCGAAGCCCACGCCGTCGGCAGCCCGTGCACATGACTGGGTAGTGCGTAAAAGCGGGCGCTAATCCATCGGGACAACGCCCCCGTATCGATGTGCTGGTGCACGGGATACGTCCGATTTCCCGCTATAAACTCAAAAGCAATTCGCGTGTTAATTATCACATCCGACACTACACCAGGGCGTCGGGGTGCCTGAGAGTCGGTATCGAGTTGCTGTCCGGTGCAAACGTCTGGTGTTATGCCAAGAAAGCCTTCCGTCGCATCTGCAATGCGGCGGAGAACATCAAGCATCGATTGCTGCACCACCGATTGGTCAGTGCTCAAAAAGGCACACGAGATGTGGCGGAGGATGGCGTTCAGAAGAGTTGCGGTGGACGCGGCGCTCCCAAGGGACTTTTTGGCGATGTCGACGCTCAACCCGAGCATTACCGCGCATGCCATGTACGAAAACATTACACCGTTCGCAAAGCACCACTCAAACGGCGGGCTGCTTAGCAACAGAGCAGGGACCGTGATGCCAACATAGAGGCCTGCCGTCGACGCGCCGATACGCCCAAATGTCAGCTGCCACCGCAACAGCGTCTCACGAAGCGGGCCGTCGCCGGCGAGTGCGACAATGTGGCTGAACAGCGCTTTTGTTGCGGCGACTGCACAAGGCTTTTGAAGGGACAGTCTGGCAAAGTCGGGCATTGGGCTGTCGGCTCCGCTTAACCCGGGGAGGCCTCCCTGAATCTCGCGGTAGTTGATAGCCAGATTGTGCAGTACATAACATGCGGTCGAGTAGTCCGAGAGTGATATTCGCTGGCGTGCGCTGGCCAGTGGGTCCTGCCGCCCGGGCACGCGATACGCTACGACGATTTCCGCGGCGACGTCAAATAGCTTGTGCAGATCGCCGTCTTTTCCACATAAACTCAATCGGATCAGCTCAACGGAGAGGGCGTTTAGTGACGCATAACCGGCCGCAAAGTGCAGTGCGGCGTTTTGAAGTTCGCACGCACAGTTAACGCGCGTGCACGACGAGCCTCGGTGGCACTTGAGATTCAAAGCAAACAGTATCGTTTGCGCGGGCTCATCAATTGGCATTGACTTGTTCGTGATTGAAGGGAGGGATGCGAATGACGTGCCGTCTGCCAACGCAAGCGACCACTCGGGACGCACCAGCCCAAGTAACTTGACATGATTCGCAGCGTCTGTCATAGACAGACGCTTTCGTGGCCCAACGAAAACGGTTCTGACCGCCCCGCCAGTGAAGGACATCAGCTTCGACTTGTGTCTGCACGCCGCCATTATTTCATTAAGATAGGGAACTGCGTTGAGGAAGCCTTTGGTCTGCACGAGATGGGCTGGAAATGACGGCCAATCGCGGATTTTGGTGAGCACACGACCAATCAACGTCGTATATCTTGCGATGGTGGTATGCGTCACGGTGAATTTCTCGTTAGAGATGCGAAATATTGCATCCAGTCCCCTGATGAAGAGCGAGGCCGACGCCGACACAAGCGCCTCATCGTATTCGTAAATCTCTGCAAGACCAATGGCGGCATATGCAGCAAGAGGCGAATCCCGCTGTGAGATGTGCTGTTTCAGCAAGCCGAGTATAAATGCGTTAGCCTTGAGTGCAGTTCGTACTTCGGACGAGCCGAATGATGGGTACCGTAGCAGCAAGAAGAGAAGCCACAAGCGACTGTGGAGACGCGGTTCCTTGGGATCATACGGAGGAGTATCCATGATGCGCGCCACAGTCTTCACCCACACTGACATTCCGAAAAATTCGCGCTGAGAGGAATTGAGGGGAAGGTCTGCAACTTCCTCTGCGGAAAAGCTCGCAAATTCGGAGATGACATTCCACGCATGCTGAAGGACTGCGGCGGGCTGGTGGTCCGGATCGTAGAGAAAGGGGATGGCGACAACCAAGTGCTCGACGAATGCGATTGCAGGGACCGCGTCGCTGAATACGTTAAACGCAGCATAGGCTCTGAGCTGCTCCTCCACCGCGCGATTCATCTTCAATTATATGCCGCCGTGACTGAACTAGCACCAATGGTGCACAGGCGAATCGATAAGGCATAGTACCACGCTCAGTGTGTCTGTTTGTTCTGTGCATCCACTTTTTCTTACTCGAGAGTCATTCTTGGCAGTGCCACCTGACAGCGACACTGAGTCTGACTATGTCTCACATCAGTGTGTCAGTGCGAATTTATCCCACGTGAAAAACCGAAAAATCTTGTAACCCTAACTAACCCTACCTTGATGGAAGGCCGCACGTCACCAGTCTGATGAGTAGCCGGCACTGAATTACCACCAGCAGTCGGTGGGGTTGAGTCTGTGACGGCAGCACTTTCAGTACAGTGAGACTGTTGAGCTCAGTGTCACTCGAATAACGTGAGCTGACAGGCATACATCCACGTGCATCCACGTGCCTATATCTCACCAGACGTGGTGGGTACAGTACTAACTGCCGTATCCGGTTAAACAGGGCTGCCAGTGATGCTGCAGGCCGCCTGGCCACCCTCAGTGACTGGCAGCCTGATACTGAATGTGAACTCGGCCCGACACTCCGAGACTGAGGGCGGTGATCCACAGCGGAGTGCTGACCAATTTGACTTGACCTTGCGTAATGAAATGACACATCAAGTTCGGATATGTAGTGCATCCGCGCTATTCATGGCCTGGAGGCCGCTGACCAGTTAACGAGCGAAACAAGCAGTCTGATAGCATATATTCTGACACCAGTACTGACAGCTCATGCCTATTAATACTATCTCGGGACCCCATTGGCTCCCATTTCTTGCTAGTGACCCACTGCCCTTACCTTACGGATGGAAAACGAGCCCATTAGTCATACACTTACTGGTGGATCGTCTTTACCAATAGCACCGTTATGATTCTATTGGCTCACAATCGAGTGGACAGAGACAATGTCGACATCAGCGTCATCTCCAACAACATCACCAGTGATGCGTTGGCACTCATCAGCCTCATCGGGAAGCAATTCAGCAGAGACCCGTGTTCCGACAGTCAACGCACGCCGCCTCGCTCACATCGGCACAGTACCCATGGGACAGCCTGAGACCGTTGTTGTGCGGCTGTAGAGGCAAACCACCTTCCCACGGCAGGATCGAGTGTTCCCGCCGCCACGGACTCATCGACTGTCTTCCGCGATTGCGCTGCGGCGTCCCCAAACGACATTGCCCTTGGTATCCAGAAGGCGTGCCCCGACCACTCGCGTTGGGTGTCGGCAATCGACCGGCTTTCGCCCACTGTCGGAGAGTTGCTGTCGTCTGATGCTGCAGCTGCATCCCATACGATTGGTACGCCTGCGCGCAGTTTCAAAAGGATTTGTAGGGGAGAGGTCGAACGTTGAGACAAGGGCACGCCTTCTAAAGACCCTTTTCATCGCCATCAACATTTCGCGCGCCTCTATGTCAGCCTCCTTGAGGCTTGTCGGAATATAACCAGCAAATATATACCAAAACCACCACCGCCACGGCGAGCCATACATATATATATATATATATATTTATATATATTGCTGGAACCGTGAAAGGGCCTCACGCTATCGGCGAAGACATCGGAGTGTTTGCCCACGACACATAACATGGCGCCCATCGCCAATGATACACTGCCGTGGCTGCACAGATGACGGCGACAATGGAAAGATACGCCAAGGGAGTCTCGTGAAGTACACCCGCATCACCACAAGAGCGACCTTGATCAGCGGCTCCACAATGAAGGCGTGCGAAGCATTGCGCACCTTTTGGTCCGCGTCGAGGTCTTTCTTGCCACAGCAGCGCCGATATCGTGGCGAGTGCACAAGGAGCGTCCAAGGACACAGGGGCGTATCCTCAGTCAGCACAGCACACTGCACACGCCGTCCGTTGCCATGCACGCCGTGGCGTCGTCAAGGTACCAAAGTGGATGCGCGTATGCCGTTCAGCACTGGCAATGTTGGGGATGAACCTCGCAGACACCCACAACTGCAGAAATGGTCGGTGGGAAAGAGAAAAGACGCGACCGACGGCCGTTTTCAACACACCAGCATGCACCAACCACACCGCACAGCATTGGGATGGCTCACGCGCCACATTCATTGTTGCCCAATCATTCAATAGCCGGAGTTCTCGTCGTGGGACGGCACGGAAGGCTCACACAACAACATCTACTCCACACCCCAGCATGTGTGAGCACACCAACATCCACTCCACACCCCATCATGTATGAGCACACCAACATCCACTCCACACCCCATCATGTATGAGCACACCAACAGCCACTCCACACCTCGCATGTGTGAGCACGGACCAGTGCCGGAACCGTATAACACCCCGTCACACCATCCGGATCGACAAAGACCTAGCATTCGTGCACGTGGGCAGATCCACGGCAAACAACAACCAATCGCATATATCGTCTACGGCTGTCCTTACTCAATGTCGTGAGAGATTCGCCTGAGACGTATCCACACTTATTGGCCCTGTCAGTCACACAGACCAACAGACTGACGGGGTCACTCACACGGCCGCTCACCGGCGGTCAGTGGCCCCGCTGGCGGCGATGGACATTAATCAAACGGAAAGTCACATGCTGCCAGTTCGCACGACCGCTCGGCCAAATTCAGTTCAAATTCTGTAAACATACACAATAACAGCAGTCGGAATTGGTCATATTATTATAGCTCCTGCTGAGGGGTGCGCTTCAAAGCACGGTCGCTCCCAACGGCCGGTCAACAGTTCAATTTTTTCCAGACACGAATGGTAAAACGTCACTACAATTACTGTCGGGCAGAGAGAGGCCCGGACGATTTGCCAGTACTGTATCAGCTCATCCTGATCCGTGCGGAGTCCGAACTGACTCGCGGCGACCGTGACACTGACGGGAGACCACGTGCACACACATGAAAGTGATTTCGGAGTCAAGTCGCCGCACCCCTGAGCTGATGAATGAATGAATATAGACGAAACTGCGCCGCCCGCGTACCCGCCGCCCGACCAAGACTGCAGACTTGCTTTTGGGTGTTAGGCCATCACCGATGCATGAATGTGGCGGCGTAGCCAGTGGGACCACCAGTGGCGCGGATCACTGGTTTCCATTTCCTTTGTAGTCCTTGCAGTCGGTTATTTCCTGAGCAACGGAGCAGTGGTCAACGGAGCTTTGCTAACTGTCACACTCTACACTTCAGGAAGCCTTCATGGAAACGTCTTTTCGTACTCCGACCGATTATTGGTATGTCTGACATGGTCATGGCCGTCAGGGGCACAAAACCGACTCCGCCGGTACTATTACTCCCAGTTCTGGACCGCCGCAAGTGCTCACTACTTCAATGCATATGAAATCAGTTGTGCAACTTCGGTTTGTTATCAGTGCCAGTAGTGCAGTGTATAATAGTCGTAATTTTCACTGTACAAATTCCGTGTGCATATGTTAAGGTCCGAATCCTCTCTTCATGTCCATTAAATACGCGTCTGATGTGCGGTCGCAGGGCGAATATGGTGGTTTGGCCCGAATGGCCACTCTGATGCGCAGTCGGTTCGACCGGGCGTTACAAGACACGGGAACGAACTCGACCGCCATCATTGCCATCGATACGGGTGGCTTCGTGGGTGTCTCTCGGCCGTTCACCCAACACGCATATAGGAGCGCCCTCCTGGGCATCGCCGAATCAATTGGATTCAGTGCATTCAGGTAAGTTGTGACACATTGTTCGTTGTCATCACAACCGCCATAATACGGAACTATAGAATCACTTCACACATCTGTCGTCGCATGCTTTGACTGTCGCACGCTGCAGGCATATCAGTTCCCGATGAGTAGCCATGTGACAGCATCCCAGTGCTTTACGTCGGCCTTCCGACTTTTTATGTAGTTTTATTTTTCAGCTTGACAGTCCGGTGTGATCAATTCAGCGATTTTTATATGCATTTCCGGCGCCGGTCTCACATATTGTCTCAGTCAAGCCCGGTTGATGGCTCACAATGCTTTCTCACAACCACCAAACAAAGCTTGACGGCCACAGACGTGTTTGCGGGGGCTGCGGCATTCCTCGACGATTACGAGACGCTGATCAACGCAAGCGTCATCTGCAGCAATGCCGTCATGAGTCCAACTGCGTCCGACCGAATGCGGCGGGTGTTGAAGCCATTCGCCATTCAAGTCGTCAACAATGTCACATTTGGGATATTGTCGTTTGTCGACTTAAAGTTGTGCGAGATTGCACCCAGTTTTTGCGGACGTGGAAAGGATGTTCTCGGCGTCGATGATCCGGACGATAGAGCGACCATAACAACCGCGGTGAATAGGATGCTGGCGAGCGTCGATACACGGCCTGACATTATAGTGGCAGTCGCACCCAATTTGCCGTTTAGTTCATTAGCAAGTGGACATACGTTTGGTGACCATGTGGCCAATGTGGATATTGACATTGTGCTTCTTCCCAACGGAAACTACCTATCAGGGATTGAAGCAAGCATGGTGCTCACACCACCGCCAATCATAGACATAACTTTCGGTTCCAACCGTCGCCTTCTTGTGGCGTCGTCCATGGCGAATGGCTTGACGGTCGCAAAGATCGACCTCACTGTCGATACGACGGCCACTGAACGTCGCCTGTCCGTGCATCCCACAACAGCGCACATTTTTCTCAGACCATGCGCACCATATGCTCCCGTAGTGGAGGATCCACTGGCGTCGTGCGTCGATCCTGCCGCCGACATCGCCGCCACACTGCGAGATATTAGCAATGAAGCCGAACGAGATCTGGACTCAGTTGTGGGAGTGTTGAAGACCGCGCTCTTTATGGAGGGATCGTTTCATTGTCGGTACGCCGAGTGTTCTGGGGGAGACATCCTCACCGATGCCATCCGATCTTACATTCCGTCATGCGACATTGCTTTCATTAATGGAGGGTCGATTCGCGCCGGATTTCCCAACGCAATCGTCACTGGGCGCACAGTCTACAACGCTTACCCATTCGGCAACACCATATCGTCTTTCTCCCTTCAAGGGGACGTGGTGGCAGATGCCATTCGTCATGGGCTTTCGCTTGTCACCAACGTCACGAGCATTCCGATTACACCCCTGGCCGGTTCTGGGCGATACTTGCAGTTTTCCGGCTTGCGCATACGATACAACCCTTTCAATCCAATCGAGACTCGGCTTTTGTC
>CALSCR010001250.1:0-19550 GCA_943704495.1 Pigoraptor chileana
TGTGTGTGTGTGTGTGTGTGTGTGTGTGTGTGTGTGTGTGTGTGTGTGTGTGTGTGGGTGTGTGTGGGTGTGTGTGTGTAGGTATGTGTGTGTGTGAGTGTGTGTGCGTGTGTGTGAGTGTGTGTGTGTGTGTGAGTATGTGAGTGTGTGTGAGTGTGTGTGTGTATGTTTTGTGTGTACTGACGTGTGTGTGTGTGTGTGTGTGTATGCCAGTGCCATGACGGCTCAGTGACAGTCACTGCCCCCGCGGGGGGGCGACCGAATACCAACACGAATTGCGCGTGTACTGTTTGATGCGCCATTCTGATAAAGCTGCATGGCTTTCCAGCGGGATGCGCCCACATACTCACATTTCAACCATGGCCAAATTCTTGCTGAAGAACCCCGCTGGCAGTGACGTCAGCTGGACGGAGGCCGCATCGCTGTAATGCCGGCGTCAGACATCGGCACGAGAAGGAACAGCGACAAATGTGACAGTTCAGTGGCAGTCGCGGTTCAATCGGTGTCATCCCAATCAAGCCGGATATATAGTCAAAGGGCACACACAACGTCAATGGATAGAAGAAGGAGTCAGATATCAGCATATGTCATAAATGCAACTGAGACACTTAAATTATTAAGCATTATTCGCCAGTGGGGAACGCGGCTTACTGATCGACTACAGAATGTGCCGAGAACCGAATTCGAACGGCACACTCAGGACAGGACTTCACTAACACCCGGCGGCTCGGCTGGCTCAACACATGCGATCAATTAAGTTAGTAACTTGAGCACACGGCATGATTGCCCACGGCCGCTGTACGACCATAATGATCACTGAGACTGACAGGACTGGTTCAACACAGCCTTGTACAACACTGACAGTCAGCCCGGCACCGGTGACGGTGACTGTGTCTGTCATCGATGATTACAATGTCGAATTGTCACGTGACAGCGTCCGCATACTGGACAATAAAATGCCGCGGCCCCCCCCCCCCCCCCCCCCCGGGTGAAACGAGTACTCACAACGTGGCAAGATTCGTCAGGGTATCCAAGAGTCCAAGAGGGAAGGTCGAAATCTGGTTGAATTCGAAAACCCTGTCAAATTATTTCCGGGGCGAATAGAGTGAATAAGACTGGATCAATACTGAGTCAGACAAGTCATGCCAGTGTCACCGACAGAGGACATCAGTTACTGTCATTTAATTACAGTGACTGCTCTGTGATGCCAAAGCGTAGAGTGACTACGTGCGACGCCCGATCATATGAGATTCTGACTGCCGTCGGCTATTCAGTGTGCACTCGGGACGGCACCAAGCGAAGCATTGAATCTTGTGGCAGCGCCGGCCGTGCTACTGTAGTCTTACTTGTCTAATCTCTGATCATGACAACTTGAATGAAAGCTGTTCAACATATCAGTCAGATTGAACGTGACACGCCGTCACGGTCACGTGATGGTAATATACTCACAAGATGGTCAGCTTGGTATTCTTCGCGAATAAGGCAACTGGGAGGGCCGTCAGCTTGTTATTGGCACACGAACTTCACGAGTCGGCCGGGGTGGAGTGGAGATCACGTGATTCATTGACAGAGACGACATGCCGACGGAGCCAATCACCACAGTTGAGTAGGCATCGATAGACGTCAAATCACGGTCAAGTGTGACGGGAAAAGTCATAAGTTCGCTTATTATGCA
This sequence comes from Pigoraptor chileana, assembly GCA_943704495.1. NCBI lineage: Eukaryota > Filasterea > Ministeriida > Capsasporidae > Pigoraptor > Pigoraptor chileana. The sequence goes on from CALSCR010001250.1 coordinate 1,676, forward strand.
GGACACGCAGCTGCAGTCGACAGGCCGCGGTATACTATAGTACTGCCCAGTTCAGTAAATCAGTACCAAATTAAGATTTTACGAAGTAATTGTTATCCTATGTCAGAATACCCACAATCCAAGGAGGTTGACCAGCTTGGCAAGCAGATTCGTGTCGGGGAAAGACGCGATGTTGTTCTTGTCCAGGATCCTGCAGTCATTACGTAGGAATTAAGCTACAGTAATCAAGAGGTGTACGGCAATGATAGGCGCACGGCGGGTCCACCTGTCGAGCACTCGTCTGACATATACAGCCGTCTCGGTGACAGATGAGTGCGCGGCGTCACACTAATGTCGATCGTGGCATGGACGCTGTACGCAAGTAACCATGCCACAGCCGCTGCACTTCGAAAACTCACAGGGTTTGGAGATTCGTAAGAGAGTCGAAAATGCCGCTGGCAAGAGTGGATATCTGACGACCAGTCCAGTCCCTGCAGTTATTCAATGGGCAGTCGATACTCTGATGCGGTCAGTCGCCAGAAGTGTGACTGATATCGATCAGTGGCGGCGGCGGACCGGCTGCTCTGAACATGCGACACACCAACTGATGCACTAGCATGGCCAAGCAATGATCATGCAGTGGTCAAAGATTAAATACTCACAGGGTTGTGAAGGTGGTTGGATTGGTGAACGAGCAGCTGGTGACGCCGATGGTAGAGCACGTGCAGTACGGAGGGCAGCTGATGGCGTCCGCCGGATGAAGGGACAGCGTGCACACCAGCAAAACCCAAAAAAAGACATTGCATACTGTCTGCGTCATCTTAACGATTGTCAGTGCACGTGGCACTCGGCGTATGCCGGCCTTCGGAGGATCTTTTCAACCGGCGTGAAACGGCCGATTGTGCACGAAAAACTACTTCAGACTGCAGTGCCGCGTCGGACTGAATGTGCCTATTTTGACGCTGCACAAGCACTACCGCAACTGTCGAATCAAGTGGCCTCGCGATCGGGGCGCGGCTGATGTGGCGGGCAATGACTGAATCTCCGTTTCGGCCTGTCAGTGTACGCAGGCGTCCGCTGGAAGGTCCGTTGTGAGTCGTCGAAATTTGATTCATGATCCGAGAGTTTATGAACATAACTCGGCAGTGCAGGCCGGCCCGCGGTGCCGACGTGCGGACCGAGGAGGACTCCGTCGCAGCGGGGGTGTCTCGAGCGACAGTGATCACCTCGGAGAAGGGAGGTAATCGCCGTGCGCAGAGTGGAGCGTGCAGACAGCAGTAAACAGAGGGTGAAGGTGACACGCCGGCCGCGGCTGCGTGGGTGTTGGGAGGTGATTTGGTGACCAAAATAAACGGATTTTCCATAGCACTTGCATAATGAGCATCGGATGTGAATAATTAATCCTTTGCAGGGGGATGAAACATGCTCAGCAAGGTCGCACAATGGGCATCAAACTGAGTCCGAGTCTCAATTTATGGCTAAAATAGGCGGGATTTGTCAATCTAAAATGGTTGAATGCTTCCTGAAAAGGAAATTTGTTCACCTTTTTGTACGCGCTTTGGGATTTCCTGTTTTTTAGCCGAGATTTCGCAATTTGCGGCCCAAAGCGCTCATCAGCTCTGTTCCGTCACCATGACGTCACCCTCACACGTCCACAGCATGAGTACCCCCGTGCGGCTGCCAAAACTGCAGCTGCACCAGCTGAGACACCCTCTATCATGCATGCTTGGCTACTGCATCTTTCTCTCTCTCTCTCTCTCTCTCTCTCTCTCTCTCTCTCTCTCTCTCTCTCTCTCTCGGATTAGCCTGGCAACACCCTGTATTTGGGTAGTAATGTGCTCTCTCTTGCTCGTCTTTGCCAATGCTGTGGAACTTGTATATATTAGTAAGGCTGTGAATTCGCTCACGTATCGGAGCTCGCGAGTGGAGAGGAGTGATTGAGTCCGAAGTCCTACGTAACACACGATCTGATCAACTTTGCAAGTAACATAGGCGTAGCCAATAAGCGCAATCACGCACGCAATTGATTCTAAGATTATTTGCATTTCACACGCTCGACAACGGCTTCGTATTGAGTAGATTCAAACTACTTGTTGACGTGGCAGATGTGGGCATAGCCTAACTGGTGGAACCGACCGAGCGGCTTCATAATATTGGCTGTTTGAGCGAGCGCACATCTGCTTCCATTGTGTATTTGTCGTCTTGATACGGCATCTCCTCTGCCTTTTGACTGTCGAGGCTTCTCGCAATCAACCAAAATGCTGAACGTCTCAGACACACAAAGTGCGTATCCTGTGATAGTCTCATTTTCGCACGATCCTACAGTTCTGTTTCGATTTGATGGAAGAGATTGATCCGAGCTTCATTGGACTGACGATCCATTGCGAATCTGTGGTGCGTACAACTCCTCCATTCCAGAAATTGGCGCCGGTTTGACCGGATTTGGCCTCACATTTCTCCTGCTTGGAGTGCTTCTCTTCTTCGACAAGGGGCTGCTTGCAATGGGCAATGTGGGTTGTGTCTGTGGTGTATTCTGCGGCTCTCTGAAGCGAACCTGTCCGTCTTTCTGCTCTTATGTTTATACCTGTGTGCATGACAGACAGTTGGGCTGCATGCGTTTCTGACGTCACACAATAACTCCGTTGCACAGATTTTGTTTGTCGCCGGCGTGGCACTCTTGATCGGGCTCGAGAGGACGTTTGGTTTCTTTTTCCAGACCAGAAAAATCAGGGGCACGGCCTGCTTTCTCGGCGGAATGGTGCTTGTGCTAGTCGGCTGGCCTGTTGTGGGCATTCTTGTCGAGGCATTTGGCTTCATCAACCTCTTTGGGTAAGATGCCGCTGTGCATTGTGTTTTTGTGGTCATACATTGCTGTCGAGTGTGTTGTCAGTATCGTCCCCTGTGCTGCCGCTCGTGTGTAATTGCGTTTCCCCAAAGCGTCAACAAAATTAACTAGCTGCTGTGCGGCTATGGCTAACAATTTGTGTGCATGTGCGCGTATGTTTGTGCATCAACAATAATCATCGCAGCGATTTCTTCCCGGTCGCCATTGGCTTTCTCCGCCGCTTCCCCGTTGTGGGCAATTTCCTTAATCTCCCTGTGGTTCGCATGGTGAGTCTTGGGCCCGCGGTGACATTGCACCTCCATCTACTATGTGTGTATGTGTGTATCAAGCGCTTCTATTCTGTCAAGTTGAATCCGCTGCAGCCGACACCACCTGCGCCCAGTACGGAAAGCCATGCATTAATCGCGCGATATCGGCTTGCAATTGCAGATTGTGGACCGTCTTGCTGGTGGAAAGCTGCCCGTGTGAGGCATGCGTCCGTGCGCCTGCGTTCGTGTTGCAGTGTCTGCTGCTGCCGTTGCTGTTGTGTTTGTCTGTTGTTGTTGTGTGTTTGCATCGCCGTTCATACACATACACACTTAAATGCGTGCTGCGTTTTGCTGTTTTAGTCTGTTCTTCACTCGAATTCACTTGCCGTGCCAGTCGACAACAATTGGGCAAGCGGCTGCGTTTTTGTGCCCCTCCCCCTACACACACACACACACACACACACGTACCCAATGAATTGAGTTGGTAAACCAGGTTTACGTTGCCTTCGAGTTATAGCGGGGACGATCTGATGTGAAGTGCAAAGTATCGCTATTTGCATAATTCCTATCCACGAATTGGGAAGGGCGGGGATGAGGCATATTCGGCCACAGTCGCAGGATGTGAGATGCCCACCTCATTTGCGAGAACTATGCACAGCTGGAGCCATTTCTGCTGTTTTCCTCTGCTGGGACCTCATCGATGCCCTTAATTAAACGAACTGCCCGAGTAATGGATTACTGCGGTTATCATGGCAAGGATACATGATTCATTTGGTTTAGCGAGATCTCGGTTGCAAATGGTCCAAAAACGCGCGAAAATCAAATCTTTCATCCGGGAACGAACCTTAGCCAGTACAGCCGTACCGGTGTAAAGGCGTACGATGCAGCAGTTTGAAAGAGAGTCAATCAACAAAGGTAGCAGGAAGGCATAGAAGTGTTGATATAACGCACATATTGAGTGTGTGGTGAAGGTTAATCTGGCGACGGATGGACTGTTGATCACAGACTGTGTGTGATGAAGCCTGCGTCGCACTCCGGGCGGCTGCCGCAGTGGCATCACCCCTTTGTAGATGTGTTCAGGCACTTTGGAGTTGGGACTTGGACAAATTCATGCAAACATGGCGACGTCACGCAGGTCATTGTAAGTATATCCTCTATTCCATTTTGTTGCTCATGTCAAATGTTGCACACTGCTATAGTCTGCGCTTGGTGCAGACATGGCAGCAGCTCATGCAGGAGGGAAAGGTTGTTCCGCAACACACTCCATAGTTGCACTTGGGTGCAGTCATGACAGCAGCCTCATGCAGTAGGGAGAGGTTGTTCCGCTACACACTTAATAGTTGCACTTGGGTGCAGACATGGCAGCAGCTCATGCAGTAGGGAGAGGTTGTTCCGCTACACACTCGACACCATATTCACCCTGATGCCTCTGTTCTAATGAAATGTGCACTCTGCAGGACCCGCAACTTCGTCAGCCTGTATTCCGAATCGCAGGCGCTGTTCCCGCTACCAATTACATCCAGATCCCGAAATCAACTTCGCAGTCGGTCGGCCTCAGTGGCACATACCTATATTTCCAGTTCAAGACGGAGCCTCCAAAGTACTTTGTTGTCCACATCGACACAGTAACAATTGACGGACTCGTGGTGCGCATATCGTTTTCCAATTTGTTCCGCGAGTTCAAGGCTACGTCAACGTGGCTTCAGTTCCCGTTTGATGAGCCGTCCACCCCGGACGTGCACCCGCACTCGCGATGGACCCTCCTTGTGCTCAATCTCCCGGCCATATACGCAGAGCACGTGACTCGCGTGTACTCGCATGTCAAGGGGATCCGGATGTGTGGAAATTTGTTTGTTCGTCGCGTATTTGCGAGTGACATTGCGTACAACGAGACCGCCCTGCCACGTGACGTAGCCCTGAAGCCCCCATCGAATGTCCAGTGGGGTGATGCGTTCGACTGCATCCGCTTTCCTCCGCCTTCGTCTGCGGCGGCATCCGGGGGGGTAGGAGCTGCGCTTATATCCCGCACGCGGCGGAAGGGTGTCGCCGACCGCGCGACAGCGAAAGAGAGGGTGAGAGACGAAGATAGAGACAAGGAAAATGCCGTTGTGAAGGACTCGCAAATGGGCGCGAATGCTCGTCTGCCGTCCAATGAGAGAGGCAATGTTGACGCTTTTGACTTTTTCGCCCCTGAACTGGATGGGATGCTTCCTCAGAGGGACAAGAGGACGAATCTGCCGTCCCGCGTTGCAGCGGGCCCATTGCGCCGCAGAGATCACACCCTGTCACCCGACCCAATTGCCTCGCTCAGCCTTGTGAGCGGCATCGGGCCGTCGTGCTTGAAAGCTCTTCTCTCTCCCAACAGCGACGAGGTTGTTTATGCATGCCGTGCTATCATCGTTGCGCAGAAGGTGGAGAACGAGTCAGCTACGACTACAGAAGATGCAGATGACCTCGATCGCATCCGGGGCCAGCGCTTCTTTGTGGGGCACACTGATGCCGTCTGCGCAATGACGATAGACGCCAATGGCCGGATGTTGGCGACGGCGCAGGGCGGTGTTGTGCCGTGCATTCGCTTGTGGCGATTTGGGACGGGCGAATGCTTGCTCATTGTTGCAACAGGGCTGTTCGCGCAGCCGCCCACGGACGTTCGCCTGTCTCCCGAGGGCGTGCGCTTGTGTGCCGCGGGAAAAGACGCGCGTGACAGGCATCTGCTGTGCGTGTGGGACGTGCAGGATACCCGCGACGATGTGTCAGTGCGCCTTGTTGCCCGTGCAAAGACAGATGCAGACATTGCGTGCGTGCGCATGCAGCCTGCGGATGTGAACAGGCTCGCCACGTGCGGCCGCGGCTCTGTTCGTTTCTGGCGTCTGTTGCACGCCAATCTGCGCCCAAATGCATTGCGCCTCCCCCGCGAGCTCATTTCAGAGTCATTTTCCGACGTGACGTATGAGCCTGGATTTCGACCGAATGACCCGACCGCGCCACGCACGGCGTTTGTCGGCTGCTCGACTGGCGATGTTCTCATTGTCTCGCTGCCGTCGGTCACTCTCTCGCGCATTGTGCGTGCGCACGCAGGCCCCATTGCCGCTCTTGTCGCGTGTGAGGCCTTCTTGGCAACTGCATCCTCTGGCGCCGACAGGACCCTTAGAATATGGCCGCTCGACATGTCGGACCCGTACGTTGAGGCAAACCACGCGACCGACATTGCCGCTGTTGCCGTGGGTTACGATTGCATGACCGTCGCCGTCAGCTGCATGGGCGGTCTGCTCGGTATCATGAATGTCAATGCGCGTACGTACGCAACAGCCGTCCGTTGCCATGCCAAACTCGTGACGGACATGCGACAACACCCCGCCAATCCCGCGCTTTTTGCGACCGCTTCGAAGGACGAGCGCACAGTCCGCGTGTGGAGCTTCCCCGGCCTCGTGCAGCTTGTCGAGTTCTCATCACGCCGAGACCCCCCGTGCCGTCTTGCGTGGCATCCACGCTCAACGTGTCTGTTGGCAGTCGGGTTTGAATCGGGTGCCGTGCGTATTTTCAACACGCGACGAGCGGCGCAGGTAGCGGTGTGTCGACAGCATTCGGCAGCGGTCGCATCAATGTCGTTCTCTGTCGACGGCACGCGGCTGTACACATCTGCGGGCGACGGTCTCCTTGCGATGTACGAGTGCGTGTTTACCGGCATCCGCTCCGTCCCCCAACAACAGGATGCTCCTATGACGGAAGGGTCACAGTCGCAACCCCCGGACGCTGCCTTTGTTGAGTCTGCAGAGCTGCACCCGTCGTCGCTGTTGGTGTGCAGCACCTTGTCTCCTCGCCTTGCCGTGAGCGACGAGGGTGGATGGGTAGCGTTCTTTGCCCCGGATGTGGAGCCTGGTCGCCCCCCCACGCGCACAGCCGCATGGCTTGTCATCGTGGATGGCCGGAACATGCGTGAAGTGGCGCGAATGTCACTCGATCGCATTGCGTCGCGCGGTGCACTTGTCGATCTCACCTTTGTCAATGACTCTCAGGAGATTGCCGTGCTGAACGAGAATTGGGACATGGGCCTCCTTGATTCACGGACGGCCGAGTGGGTGGGCGCTGTGTACCCACTCTTCCGCCCCCACGATGGCCCGCCACCCGAGGGTAAGGCGACGGCAATGGCGGCGGCGCCGTATCGCAACATTGTGGCTGTCGTGGGCGAGGACCGGCTGATGCGTATTGCTAGCACAAAGCCCCCCGGGGCGGCCACGCAGTCGTTTGTGGGCATGGGATCGCCTGTCACGGCGGTTGCATTTGCTGACGGCGGACGGCGCGTGGTTGCTGGCGGGGAGGCCATCTTCCTCTGGGATGTGCATGCAGATCCCGACGACGAAGGCGACAATGGTGCCGGTGGTGTTGCGAGTGGTTTTGAGGGTGTTGGGGGTCTGGCAAATGCACATCCTGTGCACTCATCGTCCCCGGCTCGTCAAATCCACGCCCCTCCACTTGAGGAGCGCCCTGAGCGTGTGAATGGCAGCGTTGACGAGGACGACGCGAATCATGTGGGTGAAATCGGAGAGCGGTCTGCGCTGACGATGGAAGGTGAGCTTCCGTGCCTCTGATCCTTGAGTACACAAACTGGGATCCGACGGCACGTGATACTGCATCCCTCTCTCCGCGATGTGCAGCATGCAGCTGCAGTATGTGTTCTTTGCGACATTGTATCCGTGCAAAATAGTTGATTGGGCTGAACTCGCCTTGAAGTCGTTTGGCTTTCGGAGAGACGGCCCACAGACATACACATTTTTAAAGTTTGAATCTCTTCTTCTCTTTATTTTATTCTGGAGTTGAGGGGCACTGCGCCAAAGACCAACGTAAATCCCTCATCTCTCACACACACACACACTCTCTCTCCTCTCTCCTCTCTCTGTCACTCACGCTCTCTCTCTCTATCCCTGTAATGCAGACATCGGCTCGTCACCCGCGATGCCCAACCGCCGCAGTGCCTCCCCCACAAAGGACGGCCCTGCACGCCCTACCACGCACACGCACACGCACAACACGCACGTGCACAACAGACACGACCACCACGTGCATGGTGATCTGCACGTTCCGGTGCCCAGCGTGCCACCGAGCCCACACGCGCGCCCATCGATGGTCCTCCCCGGCCGTCTGACCCCGACCAGCGCGCGCCTGAATTCCTCGCAATCGCCCGCCAAGGCTCTCGCGCACAGCCGCCAGCCACGTGTTGCACACCACTTTGTGCCCCGGATGGACGCCCCGCCGCTCGCCCTCCGCCGATACACAGTGGCTGAATCGGACGATGCCGGGCTGAAGCTTGCGATTGCGGTGGGCAACAACGCAATGCGCTCACCGCAGCCCATTGCGTGGGATTCGATGTCGGGTGTTTTTGTGTGGTCCGTCGGAAGCATCGCCGTGCTCGAGAATCTGTCGACGCGGAAGCAGACGCACGTGACCACGCATACGGCGGAGGTGTCTGCGGTTGCCCTGTGCCCCGGCGGCCGCACTATGGCAACGGCCTTTGGCCCCTCGCCCACATCTGGGGCGGGGAAGGTGTGCCTGTGGGACCTCACAACCGGCGATTTTCCCGCCAACGTCTCGCAACCGCGACTTATTGCCGCTCTTTCCTATCATGATAATTGTGTGACGGCACTTGCCTTTTCTGTCGACGCGACACGACTTGTATCTGTTGGTGGGTTGTTGTTTTCGTTTGTTTGTGTTTTGTGTTTGTTTTTGGTGTCATACGCCATTTTTCATCCAAAGCATCGCGTGATTGTTTGGTATGGATATATGCAGTTTGGTGCAGCTGTCCTGAATGGTCGCCGCGAAGATGGAATTGCATCCCTCTTGTCGGTGCACACATGATGTTCCATAGGACTAGCTGTGCAAAGACATCCGCAATCTCAGTCGCACATCCCCTCCCTCATACACACACACGCACACACACACACACGCGCACATAAAATGACTGTTTTGTGGATATCCCTTGTATCGTGATGGCGGCATGCAGGTAATTATTCCGACCCCTCTGTCGCTCTGTGGGACGCACGTGAAGGCCGGTTTGTTGGTGCACACCACCCCGGAAGGCCAATCCACGCTGTGTGCTGGTGTCCGCCAACACCCACTGATCTCGACACGAGCGACGATGCAATCGACTCAGACGGCACCCGCGTGGGCGTCGCTCTTCTTGTTGCCGTCGGAGAGCGGAGCATTCTGTTTGTGTCGGCGGATGAGCGACATGACGGCGGTGACGGGCCCGTGGACGCAAACGAGATGGCGAGGCTGCAGCTCAAGGTGTGTATATATCACGCACATCAATCATATCAGAGCCTCCATTGTCCAAAATGCATGTACCTGCGCCTGCACCCCCTCCCCGCCAATGTCGCCTCAGCATGCAACCCACACTGCAAATTAAGCCTGGCGCTCACGTGGTCTGCTGTTTGCTGTTTGCTCTGCACTCTTGCAGGTAATGCGTGCCGACATTCCCGCGGAGGTCACTGCGCCCCACTTCACCGCAGTCTGCTTTGGTCCCTACGAAGGCCACGCCACACGAAGCCTCTTTGTCGGCGGTTCCGATGGCAGTGTCACGCGCTGGGACGTCCGTTCGCGCTGCTGCACATCGGCGTGGTCCGCGGACTCGTCGGAACTCGGTCTGTAGCCTCTGCTCGCTTGCGGCGTCGCTGTTACGTGTACTTGCACCCGCGGAAGATCCTACAGTGTCTATGTTGTGTGTTGGGGGGGGGGGGGGGGGGGAGATTCCGCTTGTGTAATGTTGTGTGGATGTATAAGCGAGGGACTGATGCCTGAATGCTTGATTGCCCCTTCTCTCTCTTCTGTTGGTCTGTGGAGTCCATGGGCACAGTGCCTATGACACTGACTTGAATCTTACATCTCTTCTATTGGTCCGCGAGCATCTACTCCAACCCTGCAATTTTAGTCAACCCTAAACGGGCGTTGTGAGCTCCAGGGTCTCTGCCTCTTTCGCTTGTTGTCACGTGTGCAAAACACGACACTCACAGGTGCCATGCATGCATTCTTCCGCTCCCACGTGGCCTCTGCAGACGCCGTCTTGTGGGCTCACCGCCGCCTCATTACCGGCGGACAGTCGACGTGCCTGCGACGGTGGACGGCATCGGATGCACTCAACGTCGAGTCCGAGATCGACATCGATGGTCCTGTCGTATCACTCCAGACAGATCTGATGGGAGAGATGGTGCGTTGTTCCTTTGGGTGTTTGTGTTCGTTGTGTGTCTGTGCTCTGAGTGTGTGCATGTGTGTGCGTGCGCGCGTGTTCTAATTGGAGTGTATGCTCATTCATAAGCAACTGAGACACCGATTGTGATTCCGCCATCATCGTACTGCGCTGTCTTAACACCCACGCATGTGTGAATAATACGCGTGGCAGGGAATTGTGGCAAGTGCATCGGGCACTTTGTGGTATGTGGATTTTGGCGAGAATACGACGATCAGACTGTCGAGCAGCCACACTGGACGCATAACCGGCGCAGACATGTCTTTCGACGGACGACACATGGTCACGTGCGCAGAGGATGGGAGCGTGCGCGTGTGGGCTGTCGGCCGTCCGGATGACGACTCGACTGCAAACGGCGCGATTCAACGAGAGACATCTAATGCGTCTCTAATGAACGCTGTCGAGCAGATTGTGCACTTCCAGGCCGTGGGGCAGGTGGGCCGTGGCATGTGGCATGTGGCATGTGGGCATGCACTGCGCATGAGACTGGGACGCACCGAAATTTCCGCGTTGCTATCTGAATAGTTGCACATGCATCTGCCTGCATGCAACCAACAATACACGCACCTTCGCACACATATGCACACATACTCACAAATGCACACATGCACTGCTCTCTTTCATCCATCTGCAGCCTGCAACGTGCACATGTGCGTTTCCCGCGGGCGATCGCTGTGCCGCGGGATATGGCGACGGTGCCGTGCGTGTTTTCAGTGTGCAGCGCATTGCGTTGGAGACCAAATTTGTCGCACACTCAACCTCCGTCACAGCGATTGCCGTGGATGCCGGGGGTGAGTGCTGCGTGAAGGCTTTGCTTTTATTGTGCACAAGCAGTTCAAATTTCTTTCATTTCAAATTCAAACGTTGTTTTGGTTTCCACTTTGCATCCATCGCCCAAATGTCTGATCCCTGTCTGGACACACATGGTATCACCCGCTCCGACAAGCAGGCCGTTTCATAATTTCGGGCTCCGCCGCTGGGATCGTCGTGATTAGCAGCACTGCGACGGGCATAACACTGCGATCCATTTCGGACCATCGTGGGGCGCCCATTGCCTGTATTCGATTCGAACGGCCGCTGGTGACGTCAAATTGTCAGCACGGGGGCAATGACGGCGGCGGTAGTGAGGATGACGTGGATGGCAGTGCCAGTGACGTATCCGTCCAGACTGACTGGCGGTCGTCGCGGATGGTCACCGTTGTGTCGGATGGGCGCACCTCGGCAGGACAGCCGAGCACTCGGCAATTCCAGGCACCCGAGGGAAAGGCGGAGGGTGTTATCGATGCACACAACACGCCCAAAAGGCGATATCCCAAAGTCCCGCGAGTGGCGCCATCGACAGAGCGGTTTGTTGTCACGAGCAACGACCGGCGTCTGTCGCTGTGGCGGTGCGAGTGGTTGCACGACGAGTGCGCGCTGGAAGAGTGGCTGACGTTCCCTGGTCCGCAGACGGCTGGCGATGGAGCGCAGCCACAACCAGAGGCACAGTCGCACTCACCCAAAATCCCCCGACAAGCGTGGGCGTCATCCACATCCGCCGCGGCACGCTCGCCGTCGAACATTCCCACTGCCAATGCCAATGCCAATGAAGAGGAGACGGCAGCTTGCTGTTTTCCCAGCCTGGCTTGCTTCTGTCCGTCAGATCCCAATCTGCTTGTGTACACCGGCTTTGGCTTCCAGAAGGAGCTCATTCTGTACGATCTCAGGCTGAAGAAGGTGCGTGTGTGTGTGTGTGTGCGTACGTGCGTGCATGCGTCTGTCTGTCTGTGTGTGTGCATGCATGCGTGCGTGCGTGTGTCTGTGTGTGTTGTCCGGTCCACATCAGTGTGTGTTGCAAGTGGGACTGACTGAAGGCGCTGCATGCGGGGATTTTGCAGATACGCAAGACAATTCCGCTGGTATACTGGGCCACCAGTCTCGACTGCTCTCCGGACGGCAGCCTCATCGCCCTCGGGTGCAAGGGTGGGCGTGTGTTCATTTAATCCCCTCCAGTGCATGCATGGGATGCAGCTGCTGTTTTTTGCATTTTATGGCTGTGTGTTTGTATCTGTGTTAGTATCTGTAACATTGGAGTAGGGGCAAATGCCTTTGCATGACACTAACACGCACATGGCGTACCTGTTGCGTGACCCCCCCCTTGCAGAGCGCCTAGTGAAGATTGTGGATCCAGCAGAGGGCACCTTCCAGGACTACGTAGGGCACAGCGACGCTGTGTCGGTGGTGCGTTTTGACGCCGCCGGCAACCGCCTCCTCACTGCTGCATACAACGCCCTCCTCATCTGGGATGTGGCCTTCTGAAACAATACACAGTAGTCCGTTGGAGTCAGGCACGTGGCTGGCGGTCTCTCTGCCGGACCCGTCGTTTGCTTTGCCCTCAGTTTGCGACCTCTGTTCAACTGCATTTGGATGGTTGACATGTTTGACGGTGTGCAGGGTCGCATTCGCACCGTCGGTGGCACGTGGCCCGTGCACTGCAGTCCTTACTTTGAATTCGGTCGCCAATCGACTATTTTTGATGCCTTGCGTTGCCTGTGTTGTTTCTTCGAATCACTCGATTTGCGTCGCATTTAATTTCTGTTGGTTTCAGTGTTAATACCTTTCTTACAATGGTCAGTCGTTATTAAGCGCCGATTAAATAATTATCTCAATTGATATTTCCATCTTATTATTCAAAGACATGCTTGGGTGACTTTTTCTTTGTCTTTGTCTGACTCTGTGTAAGAAACTGTGTGCTTTCAATTAGTGTATGTGTTTATCAGGGCGGTATCATCGTGGATATTAGCAGCCTGGCATTGCAATTTCAGCTGCACTTTAGGTGACTGCATGTACTGTTCCAGTTCAGTTGAATCAATTGTGTGGATGATTGCGGCATTGCCATACAAAATTATTGTACTGCGACGATAATCGGCAAACAAATGTGCGCCGCGTCACCACTAAGCAAGTACATGTTAGATGTTGTAGTGTTATTATATATTACTGTTGTCAGTGAGAGCCCTCCTTGGTTGTGAGTCAGATGCATGTGCAGTGCAAGGATGATCCGATCGCATGCTGCGCAGTGGTTTTTAATCCCCTCTTATTGAGGGAAGATCACGACGGGACGTGATCGTGACCAGCCGATCATACTGACGCAACAACAGGGATCACACGGGGGCACGAAGCGTTGCCGGCTTCGTAATTACAAATCTCCGCTGAAGGTCAAAAGTTCCTCCCATTGAGCGGCTGTGGTTGTCACGCAGCCACATTTCGTCACCAGAGGGACTTTGCCGTTCGGCAAACAGTTCAAATCTCGCCATTACATACACGCCTCCACTTTGCAACGCTTAACTCGCAGTCCCTTGAGGAAGGTGTAGGCGAGTTCATCCTTTGTGGGATGACGCCGTGGGAAGTACTCTTTGTACCGCGCAAAAACATTTTCCAGGTGTCGGATCCATACGAGGACAGACTCGGTGTGACGCTGTGACATAATCGCAAGTACACAAGTGAGGTGGAGCTAGCTTCGGTGGTTTTCAACTTGGGTGCTGACTGGAATAGGCGGTTGACGCAGCGACTTTATGATAACATTGCAGCGGCGGAGCAACGATCTAGGCATGCTGCGGCGTTGCGTGACTAAAAAACCTTCAAAAATACAAATTTGCTGTGACAATTGACTGTAATTTTCCAAAGAATGCCTGTCTTTTTCTAACTGCTGATCTGGATTAGGAGCTGCCTAAGCTCCAAATGAACTATTTGCTAACCCCTTTGACTGAGTATGTACTGAGTCCAGCTTTCAGGCACACTCCGGATTTACTTGAAAGTCTGTTTGTCGTGACTTGGTCAAAGCCAATCTATCTGTACCTTATACTGCAGCAGCGAACCCCGGTTGACATAGAAGTCACGAAACGCCTCGTAGCTGGTGACTGCATTGGCTGCTCGAGCCGCATTTAGTTGCGCCGAGAACGAATTCGTGTAATCGAAGTTTACAGGAGCCAAATCATCATCATGTTGTTGTTGGACGATGCAATGCCATCCCGTAATATTGCGTAGGAAATCGTCGAAGGTCATTCGCGCGCCAAAACAGTCCTGAGCATCGCGCCATCGACGCTTTAACTCCATGAAGGGGTCGTAAGTGAGCTCGTCGCGGTGGTTGTATAGTGTCAGCAGCGGGATGTTTGCGTCGTAGATCTTGATTGGACGAAAGAAGCGTTTCAGCGCGAATTACGAGAGCGCAGCCTGCTCTCCGTCACCGCTGGGTTCATTATCTCCTCCTCTCACTGCAGCATCGTTGCGCTCTTCACGTGCCGGTTGCAATGCAAGTGCACGTTCCTCTGCTGCCTGTAGTTGGGCCTCTCGTGTCCGTAATGCTGCCTCGCGGGTGTCTAATTCCGCCTCCCGGTCGGCTAGGCGCTGCTCCCAGTCCGCCTCACGATTGACCACACGCTGCTCCACCACTGCTTCCCGTGGTTCCTCTGCGTTCGATTCTCGGCCTCCCGATTCGAGCGGGCACCACGACCGGGTCTCGCTGCACGGCGGGCGTACGGAGTCGGTTGGTTACGAACCGGCCGCGGAAGCAGTTTAGGAGCCATTGTCGCTCTCCGCCGTCGCTAAAGTAAGTATCCTCGCACAACTGCCCTGTAAAACAGGTGTATGCAGTCACGGCAAAACACATGCACCAGCGTCAGACTAAGTTACTCCGTCCGTGCAACTTCTACTCAGCACACCCGCTCACAGACGCATTAAACTTAAGGGTCACACTTGGTATTTCACTGCGCAATGTCCACTCAGGGCACATCGGCCGCTCAACACGTGCACACACACTCTGCGCAACCGTTACGTCCACTGACAGACACATCCCAGCCCCGACTGATGCGTGACTACCACCAGTCCGGTCAGTGCCGGTTAGCCTCTCAATACTGCGCGATGCCTCAGCTTAAGGCCACTGAGATGCCCGCACACATGCACACTTTGCAAGACACTTGCTTAAGGCACGCGTCCGCCTTCTGGACATGCAACAACTGGCCGCGAGAGTGAACTACTGCTTACACGCGACGGCCGGCCGGCGGGGCACACCGTCCCAACCACGGACAGCTTCAACTCTGGCAACTATCCCCTCAGTGTCCATTCAGGATGCAAGCCCCGCTAAATACGTCAGCCTTCCGACCCACCGCGCCGTCCGGCGGCGAGTCAAAAACACTGAGATTACACACACTGCCGCACTGGTGACTCGGAGAACTTCAGATCAGCAGTGCCCCCCCCCATTTTCAGGCGGGTTTCAGCCATGTCACTCACTGTGCAGCCAATGGCCAAACACTCAGACAGGCGGCTCACCCAACCACTGGAACTTGGGAGGCCGCTCGGAGCTCGCGGTTGGCCGGCTGGAGCGAGCGCCGCCAAACTTTCCCCTCAAAACCGCCAAGACTGAGAGTTCTCACGCCGATTGGTGAATCTAAAAAATGATGTTCACACAAAAATTAAGAAATCAGTGGAGGAATTCAAGAAAACTGCCATCCCCGGCAACCCCGAAAATCGGACACTCGGTAGAACGTGAGCGGCAAATGCCAGCCGCGGACCGCCTGACATACCGGACTTGCCGCGAACAGTTAAGGACCGGCGAGACGGAGAGGAATGTAATAGACGCGACCGGAGACGGAGGAATACAGTGAGTACAAATATACCCCCTCAATGGAGGAATGCCGTGAAAACTGGGGGGATGCCTCTTCAGTGCCTGAATAATAAGGGGAAAAACCCCCATGATAATTAAATGACTTCATCAGTATGCCGGGGGTTGCAACTGAGCAATTCATTGCCGTGGGGCCAAAAAAACCACCATACTCAGATAAACGGTCCAAAATTCACGCACAGTCAACTGTAGTGGAATGCTGTCTAATTTACCCGAGAGCTCGGTAATGCTCGACGGCCTTCTAATAATTTTCAGAACTCAGGCCGACCGATAAAGCCGGCTTTGCACCCAATTGAACGACTTGATTCACTCGGCCGGCATTATGGGGGCCAAAACTGAATGGTCCTAATACTCAGCTGACAGTCGGCCCACCGCTGCTCTCAGAGTATGACGGGCTAGTGCGGGTTGATTTGGAGTCTGTTGTTGTGTCGAGATGCAAGTCAGTACTGAGACAGATGGTTGCCGGCCGAAAACACCCACTATGGTAAAATCAGTCAAAACTTGCTGTGTCAATGCCTCATGAGTGTATCGGCGAATGCTTTTTAAATAAAGCTTATTCTGTCATGGATTGCGCTGCATGCAACTGCCGAGATTTCCCTGACCATGTATACGTAGGTTACAGATGGACGGCATGTCATCCGGTGGTGACTTGGCAGCAATAAACACACACCCGTCCGGGTTCGACCAAAGAGTACTGGCTAAATTTGCTTTTCATTCTTAAGATTGTGGCCTGTTAGTACACCAATCTTATAATGCCTCGGATGGGCCTGTTGCGCACAATGGCACGACTGGTGCTCCATGCTAGTGTGCGGGTGAGCACAATGCCACAAGCCCACAATACAGTCACGGGACATGCCCATGGCTTCGATTGCGCCGGACAAAGAGTGGAGTCAGACGCGGTTCATTTGGACTCATCCGACTCATTTCCACACCTTGATCGCGCCATTGCGACCTGCACTGACAATCATTTTCTGCGACACTTCCGTGTACGCGAGATCCACAATGGCATCCACGTGGTTTGGCGACGGCGGCGATGGACCGCGCGGCGTACCCTGCGACGCAACCGACTTCTGCGTGATGCCTTGGACGGGTGTTTCCTGGAATATGGTGACGTTATCGATCACCGAAGACCTGTGGGCATACGTGAGTGCCGCAATTACAACAACGTGATGGTTGTCAGTGATGATAGGCTGGGACCCATGCACACGCCACTTGCAAGCACTGCCTGGGAACATACACTCCCGATATTACCGCATGCACGCACCGTTGGCCACGACAACACTACACACACATCGAGAAACACACGCAGTGAGCGATGTAACACTCAGGGGATACACAGAGAGCCACATACCCGAACCGCGATTGCGACTGGGCTGCATACGAAGTGCCGCTGATGGGCACTCCGTTGGCATCGTGCAGACCCGTGACAACATACGAGTTGCTGGCGTTGGTGAGGTCCCACAGGCGGATCATCGAGTCTGTGCCGGCGGTGAGGATGAAGGGTGCATCCGGGGGGCAGAGGATCGCGCGCATTCCCTCTGCAGGCGCGACACTTGGGTTGCCGTTGTTGTGCGCTCCCGACGACATGCCCTTTCCAAACTGAAGTGGCGCAACCGACACATCCCACGACGGATCGCGCTGTGTTCAGGAGTGACATGCACCATTGTGAGTCTACAGACCTTCAGTACCCAAAACGCCTTAGGCATAAGCCCATCGACTCCAACTGTGAGTCTACAGAGACATGTTTGGCGGAAGATATGCGAACTTCTTTCGGCGCGCGGAGGGTAGTTGATGCACAACCCCATACATGAGCTACATATACTATTCCTGAGATCGCCAGAACCGCCACAATATCAATCATGTGCGGTTACAATACGAGCCATTCGACCTTGCCTAATCACCCCCCC
>CALSCR010001254.1:0-19295 GCA_943704495.1 Pigoraptor chileana
TATGTATGTATGTATGTATGTATGTATGTATGTATGTATGTATGTATGTATGTATGTATGTATGTATGTATGTATGTATGTATGTATGTATGTATGTATGTATGCTGCAGCTGTGGCCATCAACGAACCACACACCCGAATTAAATAATCCCACAGTGTATTATTAACGCGCGCAGACACCCCTTCAACATGCTTTCTTTTTGTGATAGTGTTTGTGTATGTGTGTGTGTGTGTGTGTCTGTGCAAAGTGGTCATTCCAGCTAGGAAGTGACAGCGCCAATGCAGAGAGATAGACTCAGTCGGCAAAAAAGAGACGACGACGAAGACCTTCAGCACCCTAAAAACACGAGAGAGAGAGGTGGAAACTGCCATACAAATAGGGAAGAAAAAGCTCAACTGCCGACCGATCTCAAATCAGTCGGCGTGAGTACGCAAAAAAAAAAAAAACGCAGCAACCAAAAAAAGGCAAACCGAGCGCAAAACGCGACGCATACGCGCGCAACGCAAAAACGCACGCAGAAATTCACAGTATACAAAACTAATCAGTTTCGGAAGTTCACATAAAAACCAACAGGCCGCACAATCACTTTGACGGTGCCAACGCACGCAACTTCAACAAGGGGGGCACCCTTGACTTTCACAGGTAGGCATCAGACGGCACCGACGGTTGCTCATGCACGTTGTTGTGTGAGAGCGAGTGTGCGCTTCCGCTGTTGCTGTTGAGGCTGTTGAGCACGTGCTCTGGCGGGGGAGACAGGGCGGCCCTGCGCTTGGGACTCAATTCAGACAGCACAAACGCAACATCCCCCTCCGCCACGAGACGGCACATTTTCCGTTTACGATCGGAGGGCGAACCCACGACGCAGTAGTCTTCAAACGACATTGGCGCTATCAACGGCGCGACTCCACCGACGGCAGCGGCAGCGACAGCATCGTCAATGGCGTCACACACGGCACTCGGCAGTGCGCCGCCAGGGAGATGTGCAACCGTAAACACACCCTCCATCATGGCCTCGTCCACATCAGAGTCGGGGACGGCCTGCGACGGCGTGTCATCCTCAAGATCATCCCCCAATTCGTCGTCCGCATCGGCGCCGGAGTCACTCGGGAGCGGCGAAATGGGCGCGAATACATCGGGTGTGTGTGTGTGTGGGAGAAACGGCAGCGAGAGAACAGAAGACGAAGATGGTGATTGTGTTGAAGACGAGGGCAAACCGTCCAATGCATCTTCTTCGCAACGAGTGGCCTGCGGGTGGCGGTGGATCTGCGGTGTCAACGCAAGAGGCGCTTTTGTGCGGAGTGGCATCGAAGGCGTGCGCGGGTACTCTTCCCGCAGCGACATTCTGTCGAGGTCCAGCTCAATCGCCGCGAGGCCAGCGGAGCGGAGGCGCTGATCCGCCTCGACGTCACGCATTGAGAGGTCGTCACCGTCCTCCGCACCGCCCGCGGGGACTTCATGTCGGTCTTCTTCGTCCCTCAGCACACTCGACAGTGTGCGCCGGACAAGCACCATGGCGCGCAGAGGAAGGTTGCGCTTGGGCTGTACTTGGAGGTGCATCTTCTCCCACGAGAGAGACTTGATCTTTTGGGGACTCCCAGGACTCGCGCTCGCCACGGCCGACGCGTGGCGCTCGGTGGCGCTGTGGCCAGACACCGCAGCATCCGCAGGCACAAACCCGCTCGCACAATAGACGTTCATTGCGCTGATGCTTTCTTCTTCGTTTGAACAGAGTGGTGGTCTCGGAACGACGGCCAACAAATTCCCGGGTTGTTTTGGATTGTTGTTTTGTTTTTAACGTTTGCCCTTAAAGCAGCGCATGCGGTGTGTCTCACGCGCAACGCGAGCAGGCACAAACGCCCGCCACAAAGGCGGGAAGGCCGTATATAGAGGCACAATGCTCAATATTTTGAGGACGGAGCGCGGCTCCAACGGGGGTCGCAAAGTGAAGAGGAGGGAAGGGGATTTCGTTTCTATAAAACACCGCAAAGATGCTACATATGATATTCTCTTCTCTTCTTCACGAACAAGGAAGGAGGAAGAAAATAAGAATTCGTATCGATAGAATAAAAATAAAATAAAAACTGAAGGTGCCGCGACGATGTGCATAATCGCACGGCCACCATACGAATGCGAGGAGAAAATAACAAATTAGCCCGACATACTTCAAACGTTGCACAGTGTGTTCTGTGTGAGTGTCCACGAATGTTGATTGTTGGTGTATGCGTGTGTTGAAACGACCACAAAGAGAGAACGGTGTGTGTGTGTGTATGTGTGTGTGTGTGTGTGTTTGTGTTTGTGTGTGTTCGTGTGTAATCGAATCGAATCGAATTGAATCGGTCGCGATGCACTGTTGCGTGCACACTCTGCGGAGGAGAGGGACAAATTGCGTGTTACGGAAGAAAGTGTCACTCTCTTTCAAACCAATAAGTAGAAATGCGTCATTACCCAAATTAAATTCAACTTTTGGGCACTTTCGCAACACGAATTCAAACTCACTTTCAATTTAATTAAGCGTGCAGTCACATGACTCGAAATACCTGTTACTGAAGCCATTCAAATTCAAATTAAGTACTGCATTTGGCATGACCAATCAAAAGTGATGACTTATCCGTTGACCCGAATTTTATTATTATTTTGTTTTTCGAAGCACCATACAAATTTCATAATGCAAAATATATTATTTTTTTCGTTTCACCCCTTTCGAAAGTTCCAAAATCCTTTTTTGGGAAATTTATGGGACTTGCGATATCTCGCAAAGCCAAGGGGGACAAAAAACAAATCGTAAACTTTATCTTTCAGTGTGCGGTCCTGCCCCAGCCCGCCGCGCCGGGCGGCGGCGCCGCGGCCGGCAGTTCAGCGACACACAATTCCAACAAACTGAACTGTTGTCTTCCCGCACAATCTTTTTTTGCACTTCATGCACTCATGCCGGTTTACCGTACATGAAATTCAAAGCTTCTAACCGCTCCGAGCTCTGCGCCGCATTCGGACTGATCCGGAGACGCCGGGCGCGCCGCCGGCGGCGGTTCAGTAACACTATTTTCCGCGGCGGGCCGCAGGGTACTCACGGGTTGGCCGGCTGACTGAACATGCTGCCGAGTACGGAAATCCTTGACGGCGCATGGCAAAGGACAACTGAAGGACACTACAGGCCAAATAAAAATCGCGACTGTAAACGAAACCACAAATTACGATGCCGGCTGAAAGACTGCCCGGCGACCCGCTATTAAGCCGCTCTGCCAGTGGGCGGCCGCCCGCGCCGTCGCCCCCTGACGTCGGTCCAGATATCAGCCGCCGTATGTCGTAATCCGTCGACGTTTGGGAATGCCTTCGTCTCGCTTTGACCCGATTCAGGCCGCCATTCCCCGCCGAATGAGCTCCCACACTGATCCGGGCGATGACCAGCCGATGCCGGAAGAGTGGATGCGTAAAAGTGCACCGACATAGAAATGCGAATGATTCGGGCTGTAACGTTTGTGAACGCCGAAATGAAGTGAAAAGACTGTCAGCTGTTGTTAGTGCGCACCACAATTACCAAACGACCGCACTGAAGCTGAGTTCACTGAAGTCGAGCATAGCCAAGTGGTTAACCGAGCTGAGTGGTCAAATTAGTGCAATCGGACAAAGCCGTACGTGTTCAGCTGCGAAAACGGCTTGGCGCCGGAATTGAATAAAACGAGAGAAAAGTAATAAGGAAACTGTCATGTTTCAGACTGTAATGACACAAGTAGCTTCAGTAGCTGAATAGGGGATCGGACGTGCACAATCGAATCCTCACCTGCAGTGGCGTGAAAAGCTACTAAAATTTTGGTGGTTGAAAAACAAAGGCAACAACGACGGAGCAAACTGAACTGCATCATACTGAAATGTGAACTCCCCTGAAGTTCTGAACGATCCAACTGAAACTGTTCGAAAATTAAAGTTCAATCAGTTGGATGCCGGCACTGCCGGCCGCCCCGGTAAACACGGCAGACGATGGAGAATGAAAATTTGCAAACAGGAACTTCACTAATGAAAGTCGTGTGACCGATACGTTTGCAGAAGTTGTAGACTGACGCGAAATCCGCATTTCCATTTGCTAATACGACCCTTTAATTTGGCTTCTGGTACTGAGGGAGTCGGCTGCCGCCCCGCCTGAGTATGCCGGGCGCGGCGGGCGGCAATGCAGAAAACACTGACACAGCGACGGAAAACGGAAAGTTGATATATTTTGCGGCTGTAGAATGCATTGAAGTGTAAGTAATTACCACCTCATACAGTTTCTGTAGCGCGAGTCGCGACTGGATACTGATCGGCGGAGACTCCGTTTAATCAGTTAGTCGAATGTACATACTCAACGCGGCCATAATTTTACCGATATGAACAATGGTGCGTTGTGTTCTTCAGACTTGTGGAGTGAGTCTCGTTGTTGGACAGTGAAAGATACCAGCCGTACTGCTGTAATGACACAGAAGTCATTAATTAGACTGAAATTAGACTGAAATTAATAATACTCAGCCGGAACTCGCCTTTCTGCGTTCTTGGTGAGTGACGGGTCTTGCGATAGTGGAATACTTTTAGAAGCAATAGCGCGCACGCACAATGGAAAAAAAAAACGATCCTTCTGAGAATTTCCATCGCGGAGCATTTCAATGTCGTGGCACACGGCACCGGGGCTTTGTGACTCCTCGGCTGACTCACAATGCACAGGCGTCCATAGTCAGCCCATAGTGAGCCGCGGGGCATTGCGTTTGAATGCGCGGTCCCATACAAAGTGGCAGCCAATCAGAGTGCGGGGAAAACCGGAATCTCGGCAGGCCTGCTCGGCAGACTCACCACACAGAGTGCTAATTCTCACTGTGCTAATTCTCACTGTGCTGACTCGCACCACTGAGTAGTCACTGCCCCTAACGCCGGGGGTAACTAAGCTTAACACAGCAATTTTTCGTCTGACTTTGACAGTTTTTTGACAGTGATCCGAATTTCTCTGCCCATTGTCCGGGTGCAGTGTTCGGACTCATCACTCTTGACTATTCTTAGAAAGCTACCTTGGCTATTAATGGCTTTTGTGTTAACTGACTACTAAACCACAGTCATCATTCGCTGTTATCGAAAAATCACACCTCCGCTGTCAAAATTCCAGAACTTATGTGTCACAATGCTTGTATCACCGTCATTTATTTATTTTAGTGACTTTCAAACAATGGCGGCGTGCTTAACCCGGGGCTGTGTGAGTAGGAAAACAAGCCCAAATGTGATTGACATTGTCCTCAGAAATCCCCGGATGTCAGTCGACTGTATGGACAGTGCACCGCCCAGTGTCGGCTGAGTCCGTACAGCTTTTGTACCGTGCATTGCCAGCCGTGCGACTATCTGCAAAGATTACAATCGCCCACTGCACTGATTAGAAGGCGGGCAACCTACTGATTTAAGTCCAACGGCGGCAGTCCGACACGTCTCGCGCGAGTGGTCTTAAGAAAGCGATAGCGTCGTCGATAATCTCCACTGAGGACCAACGTATCCAAACGAACCAACGAGTGTCAACCCAGCCGATTAGTACCATCGTGTCCAACAAACTGTACTCCGCCACGCGGTCTAGACTTCATCGAGTCATGAAGTCTGCCGACAGAAAACGTGTACCGAAGTGTCGGACACAATTGCAGGCGGCACTGGAAGGCGTTGAAACACGCTGTTACGAGTCGCTCTTTAAGACCCTCGTAGACGAATATGCAACAATGCCATCGGTTCCTGTGAAAACGCGGCCTAGGTCTCGAGGGCCAAAGAAAGAGCCCCGCCGTGTCAACCCGTGCAATGCCAACAGTTTCATGGTTTTTTCAAATCGATTTCGCGGACTGTTAAGGAAGCACATGCCGGACGCGGCCAACGGGACACTTTCGACAACACTATCGCGGCTGTGGAGTTCAATGTCGGACCAACAGAAGTTCCCTTTCCGAGCAATGGCAAAAGCGCAGCGACAAGAAGCTACCAAGAACACTGGTTTCAATCGCACACTCCAAAAAGCGCAAACACCGACTCCGTCCAGCAGCACAGGCAATCGCGAATGTGCTGACGAAAGACTGTGGCATTCAAGAAAGGAGCCTCTGAAGTATGGTGGTGGAGGAAGCGTCGATTGGCCCAACTCCGAGTCACGTTTGCCAGCAAACACAACCACACATTCGACCGCACATTCGACCGGTCCACGGTTGAATCGTATTGCCGCCGTTGCCGGTCTGCCGGAGGTGTCACAGCCTGCAAAAGATTGTCCAGCTGAGAGGCACGTCAAAGCCGACAAACGTAACAACTGCGGATCGCTATTAATAGCAGCACACCACGCGGACGGCGCCGACACCACGCCGATCGATTGTTGGCTGGGATCCGCTCGTCCGAAGGGGTCGGGACACATTCCTGTCACTTACACAACCGGGAGCAACAGTCGTCCACAGGGAGCATCGATTTTGCCGAAGGACGCAGCACAAACTACTAATGTATTGGGCAGAGGCCCTGTAATTTACGGTTCGTCACTCGCTCTGAGAGCCGAATGCAACGTGGGGCCGGTCGGCGTCGCCGCAGTCTCCGACGAAGTCAGCCATCAGCCTGTCGCCGGCGCGGCAATCGAACATGCATGCCGTAACGTTGGTTCGTATCCGCAAACGCCTCCTTATACTATTTTGCGCGGGGAAACGTTACACCACAGTGTGCGTTATGAACACTGTCTTCAACCGAGCCATGTGGCAATCTCACCATGTTTGTTAGCGGTCGCTCAATACGTACACGGCAGCGTCAGTTTGACGACGCCGGCTCATTCAATGGCGGGACAACGCGAACAGGATGCAAACCTCTTGGGATGTTTGTGGAAATTCGAGGTGGTGTTGTTGTGATTGCGCAATTAAGTGGCCCCGTCAAAGGGGACGCCGTGGGCGCGTGTTCAAATGCCGCGTGGTATTGCAGAACACGGTAGCAGTGTTCAGTTGTGCGAGACGCCGACATGGCCGATATTCCTGTGATGTGTTCTTCGAACGCAAAGTATGTATTCGTGCGTGGGGACGATCCTTCGGGCGCAATCAGTCTGTGTTGCGATGCTTTCGGTCATGCGTCGTTGTCGGTGTGACGGGACGTGCGGAAACGTGTCGGTGTATGCACGCGCGTTGTGGTGTGGGAAAGTCTGTGAAATAACAAATTTCAGAATTTTGCAAAATCAGAGCGCACTTCGGCTTCCGTTTGCCCAAATGCAGCTTTGTGACGCGCCGCAGAATAGCATCCTTGCATCTTGGTTGTTTTGCCGACGGCCTTTCGCATATTGTCGCGAATGCGCACACGCGCACATATATATTGTACCAACTGCGCGCACACGCTGCCGTGGGCACACAGTACGCGTCATCATGAAAAATGCTCATACTTATTCTTTTGTGTCAACTTACACAAGTGTTCAGAGCGAAAGGGGTTGTTGTTCGATTTAATCGAGTCTTCGATATGTGTGCGATTTGTTTGCTGCGTTTCGTCTGCGATTCTCTGTCATGCTCGGCTTCAGTCACGATGTTTCAAGCCCAGCACAGAAAACAAAAATGGCTTCGTTCAGTCAGTATTTCGCAATAAATGAGGGATGCTTCGTGTGTTGCGTATTCGCAAAGGGGAGATTGTAGGGAGTTGAGGTTGCGGGTTGAACCAAGGGTTCTCATCGGGTTGAGACGCATGCGCAGACCGTTACGGCACGTATTCAGTTGGATGTTTCTAAAATTAATACGACATATTTCCGATCAGTTGATCATAATGATTGGCAATGAATTACCCACGCTAGTTCAGTTGCAATGACATTATTTTTCCATACCGATCGTGCGTACCAACATACAACTGCTCCAGAAATGTCCGTTAAAGGTTGTTTAATGTGTGCAATATTGAATAAGCAACGCCGCGGCACGCATAAACGGATATAAATTTCACGGCCTGACTTCCAGCCGCCGAGACTGTAGCTATACTGGGGCGGCCGTACTGTATGACTGAGTTGGATTTCAATCAGTCCGCCGTATCAGCGGCGATTCGGAGAGTTGGGGGAGGCGGGTGTCCATATTTTCGACAATTGTCTCGATTTCTCCCAACAGCGAGAATAAGCCCTTTTCGGAATCCCGCATCTCGTCACACTTGTTGAGAAGTTCATCTACGCACGACTTGCGGTTCAACAGTGACAACTCAGTTGCCAGCGCCTTGGCCCTGTCCAAGACCAAATGCCGACCAAAAGGGGGCGAACGGCTTCCAAACGGCGTCGGCGACGATGGTGTCGGGGACGACGGAGTTGGTGTGAGTGATTCGGACGGTATGGGAGGAATCGAATCAGATCCGAGAGTCCACCTGCGCGCCTTCTGAGCATTGGGAGAAGATTTTGTTGGCAACGCTTCTGTTGCTGGCGCCGCTGTTTCTGTTGCTCTTGCATTGAACGAAAAAGAAGCACTTTGCCGCAATTCACTTAATGCGGACTTCTGCGCGTCCGAGCCATTATAGCTCCGTGACTGCCGTAAAGTTGCAGATATCAGCGGAAGTGGGCAGAGAGTCGAAGGCTGGGGCATGCCACTTACGGCGTCCACCGATTTGAGTGACGTGGGAGTCATTGTACGCTTGGGAGCGTCAGTTGCTGTGCCGTTCGTCGTTGACATGGGAACAGACACCTCCAGATCGGCGTTGTTTGATCGCGGGCTGCCTGGTTTGAGCAAAAGCGGCAGCATTGTTGCTTGCGAAGTTCCACTTGTTGCGAGTTTGACTGCCAGGCTCATTGTCGTAAACCTTTCATGATTCATGTTGTGTTTTTCAGAGCGATTGATCTTTTCTTGCAAAAACGACAGTGCACAGCCCGGAAACGACAGTCACTGGCATGCAGAAACCGCGGTTCACGTCAGCATAAGCCGGCACTGCACATGCACAAACGATCACTTGACACGGGTTCTGCGTGTCTGCGTGTCGCTACGGTGGTGTACTGTTGTTTGTTGCCGTAAAGGCAGTATTCACAATTTCTGTGGTGGAACCAACTGCTGAAAAGGCCGGCACCACGTCAGAGCTTGGTCTGTGCGTGCCGACCGTGGGCTCGGAAGGAGCCGCCTACGTCAAAAACTGACCCCCATCAGTTTTGTGCCGGCACATAACGCGGCATGATCACGCGACGCAATATTTCTTGACTTTGAAAGCATGACCTTCCATTTGGTTTTTCGTGATAATGAAGCCTACTGATCGGTTTGAGTTTCCGGTTGCGGGGCGTCATCCACCCCAAAATTTTCAGTGATTTATTTTGGATAACTTTCTGAACGAACACTGCCGAACGGCCTACCAGCTGATCAGTCGAATGATGTTGGGCTGTAATTGGTTAACAACAACGATAAAAGTACAAGAAGGAGCCTCAGTAAAAAGCCAATAGGATCCGACTTCCGGCATACGGCTTCTAAGTGCCCGGAACAAAGTGATGACGATCGGACTGTTTGACCAGATATGTGTTATATTTAGTGGCATTGGCTCGAAAAAATTTGAATTTGCGCTGCTTAAAAAATTTATTGGAAATTCTGAGTCCGAATTGCGAATTTTCAGTCCATTGTCCTCATATAATTTTCCTTTTCGGAACCCCATCGAAAAAGCCGAAAAATCTCAGACGGATTGTTCCGACGTGGGGTCAGAGTGAATCTTCCGTTCCGGCGACGAGACCCATCACCGCTCCATGGAAACGTTTCTGCCGAATATGTGTCCGTCCATGGCACGTGTGGTATCTTAAAACAGTAGGGAACTCTACTGCCGGAATACTGTGTCACCAGGGGTACTGGCGTCCGGTCAGTCGTAATTAGTGGGCTAGCCGTATACCGTATACGGCGGGCGGCCCGGACTCAGTGTCAATGTCAAGGAACTTTCAGACACTGAGTAAATTTTAGGTCCAATTTTCGAGGTGCACGTGGAATTTTTCAAGCCAACTTGCCCGCAGGGCGAAAAATCGGACGGATGCATCAGCATCAATAGGGTCAGTCCAACCCGTGCGATTTTCACGTGCACTGTCCCGAAAAGCCTTAATCTGTTTCTTCCACGATGGAAAAAATGTGGAAACTAAACTTGCTTTGCACGAGTGTATGCACTAGTGAACGCGCTCGTCCTTACGCGTTCAAGTGCAGCCTACATTTTGCCACGGCTATTTAATGGATCACTTATGAGATGACACGGCCTCAGTTGTTGAAGGCCGTGAGTTGAAGATGGAGTCCATCGTCGAGGGTGAAACGGATTTCTGCTCCAAGTCGGTTGGGAGCGTTGAGAGTCGCCGCAGCAACAAGAAGAAGTCGAAGCGCAGCCTTCTTACATTGCTCAAGAGTGGACTCTTCGGTGTGCTGTTCATCACCGTCAAGGACAGTTCGGTCCAGGCGTTCGCCGCGATTATCGAGATCATAGTTGACGCCTTCCAGGTGCTCGCATTTCCCTTTTCACACCGCTTCAACTTTCCGTGGAACCATGCAGCGACCGATTGGTTTGCGCGCTTGTGCAGCATCTTCGTGCCCGAGGTCTACGTCAGCGGACAGGACGGATGGTTTCTGGCTGGCCTTGCGCTCGTAATTATCATGCTCGCGGACGTTATAATTGTGGGATACAGTTTCAGCCGAAAATCATACAAAATGATGTGGACGATCAAACTTCTTCGTACCTTTGGCGGACTCTTCAGCACGATCCTCTTCATTCCTCTGCTAGGCCTCCTCACGGTATGTCGGTGTTGTTTGTTCGTGTCCGCCGCGCGCCACTGTATCCACGGATTTTTGTCAGTCGTTTCTATGTTCTTACCCTTACTTCATTACATCAATCCAATTGATAACTTGTGCAAATGCTTGCTCTGCTAAATATTCGTCCATGCAATTTTGTGGCACCGTGAGTGGCGCACGGGGAAACGCGCTTCAGTTATTGCTCCGTTATGTCGCTGAAGTCTAATGATCGCTTTCAGCAACCCGTACTAATTTCGTTCAGCGCGATTTGTCAACATGGTTGCAGGGCAAGCTATCATGTGACTACCTCGAAGACTGCGCTACAGGCATTGACCTCACGTACAAGATAGTATCCGTGATAGTGTCGCTTCTATTCATCTTTTTCGCACTGTGCACGGCCGCAACTTTCTACGATCAGGTAACTAGATCTGTTGCTGTCTGTATACATAATCCCTGATAAATGAGCGCACTGGTGCCCCTCACTTTCCTTGCCACCTTCGCCTACATGCATACCCTCCTTTCTTCATCGTTCTAAGTGCCGCGTCCAAATGCACCTCTCAATGCTCACAGGATCCTAAGGGTCGTGACGTACTCGCGCGTCCACACGCCCGCATCGACCTCTTCTACTTGCTTGTGCGCACAGTTCTCACGATCATGCAGAACATTGTCCCGGTGACACATGTTGGGTCGTGGATCTTCATTGCAACGATGGTCGCCGGCAGCCTCGCTTCGGCATTCCTTCACACTTGGTAGGTGCCGTCAGCGACTGTGTTCACTGAAGGCACAGTTACCAACAATGCGGATGACGAGTGCAGCCATGTTTTAGTCTGCAAGAACTTGTTATTTTGCAGTTGAATCCATAGCAGTTACTTGCGGGCCTGAATGCGCTAATAGAGCCGATTTGCCTTCTCGTGCGCAGGTACATTCCTTACTACCGCTTCAGCTATTCAAAGCTGCGGAATGCCACGCAGTGGCTGTTTGCGTCCGGTTGCCTTTGTGTAGTTCTCGCACAGGCCCGCAACAACCCCGACCAGACGGAGGCGTCAGTTCTCTTCTTTCTTTCGTCCCCAATGGTCGTCGCTCTCAGCATATGTTCAATCTCCGCTCGGCGACGAGCACTCTTTGCCAAGAAGATCCGCATGTGTCGCGATCCCTACGAGGTCGAACTGCGCATCCGCTTTGCCCTCGAATACGAGAACATGTTGTTCGCCGTGGAAGATGAATCGGACGTCGACGGAGAATCGAATGGAGCGCAGGCCGCCGCGCGTCTGGCTACACTCCGCTCTATCAACGCAATGTACGCTGAGGCTGTGAAACGCCGACCTACGTCGTCGCTCTTGCACGTGTTCTGGGCGCACTACTACCTTCTGCACCTGGGTAACTCGAATATGGCACTTGCAGAACTAGCCAACGCGGAGGGCCAAAGCCCGCCACTGGACGAGCAGTTTCTCATCTACCGGCGGCAATCGCTGCTTAGCGAGGCAGCATCGCAGTCATGCGGCGACTCCGGGGTCGACATCATTGCCTACGTTCAGTACCAGAAGCATCTCGCAGATTCCGAGAAATTCGATCGGAGGGTTGCCGGCAGCCGCGCCGCTTTGTGAGTTGCACCATCATTTCTGTTTTTTCCTTTTTTTTTCTTCTACCTTGCCTGACACAAGTGCATCATCATCTTGTGTGCAAATGCAGCTGGACGGAGTTGGGGCGTGCACATCCCGACATGCAAAAGCTGCACAGCCTTGGAGAACTCATCAGTCTCAATCTGTCGCGCGCGATTGCGAGCTACGAGAGCCTTCTCAAACTCGCCCCAGAGTCACCGCAAGTGTTGAGGATGTGAGTGATTGCCACATTGTCGCTGGCATTTCTGTGCGCGATGGCGAGACTTTAAACGTGATGGCAAGAGATGAACCTGACTTTTTTTTGGTGGATGCTGTGTGCATGTGTGCAGGTACGCTTCCTTTCTCATGGACATTATGAACGAGGTCGGCGATGGAGAAGAGCTCGTGGCGCGCGCCGAAAATATAGAGGACGCACTCAGCAAGACCGCTCAAAGTGACGACTGTGGCATTACTTTTGATGAAAGGAACGCGACAATAACAATCTCTGGCGTGCGCGAAAGGGAAGGCATCATTCTGGACGTCAACATGGCCGCCTGTCGCTTGTTTGGATATCGCCGTCACGACATGATTGGGAAGAACGTGAACATGCTCATACCCAGCCCAATCGCCAAGAACCACAATCGCATTGTCGCAAAGTGAGTATCAAATGCCCCTCTTCATTTCATCGAGTACGTACTTGCTTTAGGTGGCCGGGTTTATTTATATGACACTTTTTCGCCACCTCGTCGCAGCTATCTTGCAAGTGGTTACGGCTCCATGCTGGACCGAAAGCGCAAAGTCGTCTGCATTCACGCCAATGGCTACATCGTACCCGCGAATATCGTCATTCGACAGGTGTGACCGTCGTCGGCTATGCCCCTGCAACTTTGGACGTGACGTGCCAACGTTTTCTCTGCTCATGTCGATGAATTCGCGTCTGCCACCCGTGCACAAAATTCTCACGCCCTCCCTTACACTCTCCCTTCTTTCACACAGGCCATTGACCCGCAGGGATCCACGTGCTTCGTTGGCGTGTTACGCGCAATTGTATCGCAAGAGCACTTTGTTGTTCTGGACCCGACTGGAAAGCTACTATCATGCACGGCGGGAGTCACTTCGCTTTTTGATAAAACCATCGAGAGCATAAACGACGGC
This sequence comes from Pigoraptor chileana, assembly GCA_943704495.1. Lineage (NCBI taxonomy): Eukaryota > Filasterea > Ministeriida > Capsasporidae > Pigoraptor > Pigoraptor chileana. Next base: position 13,440 of record CALSCR010001254.1, read on the forward strand.
GAGGTGCACATTACGTCGATTATTCCGGAATATGCAACCATCGCCGACTCAGCACTTGCCGCGACCAAGGGATCGGTCAAACCGCCCGTCCTACACCAGGTCTGCGGGGTGTCGCAGTCGTTGCGCACGCTCACTATTTCATGCGAACGCATGGAATCACTCGGTGAATTCATCGATATTGTCTCCTTTTCCGCCGTCTCGGATGAAATTGCTACAGAGCATCCACTACCACAGTTTGGCACCGAATACCTTCCGAGCCGTGGCATGTCCGATGTGCTGCCGCCCCTTTTGCCACAACCAGCAAATCAGACGTGCATCAACCAACAGAATTCCCCGGAAGAGGACAGCTGCGCAACGTACTGCCGTGCCCCGCCTATGCCGCGTCGTAGAGATGCCAGCCGGAAACCAAGCGGGCACAGTCAGCAGGCTCCCTCGTCGATCGACTATGGCCTATATGGAATGCCTGATCAGTACGACACCAAAATGGAAGGGGAACAGGAGCAGGCGACTACACAGAACGAAATGGTGATGCGTTCCCGCGCGTCTGTGCGTTTTGGTTCGGCGGATATATCGCAGCCCAACTGTGTCATTCAACTGAACGAGGTGAGTGGATTTCGCAATTGAACTGCGATTATGTTAAATTATCTGAAGAGCAAAAAAAAAGATTTGCTAATGTGCATTACCGTGACCATGCTTGCGCCCCAAATAGGTCGAGATGGAGGAGGGCGATTCGCGAAGTACCGATGCACAGGGCCTGGTTCAGTCTGGTGTGAGGGCAAGTTTCGACAATGCGAATGATAACAAAAAGAAGAAGTCTGTCGGTGGCAGCATCGCAAGCTCTGGTGGTACCGAGACCTCCATGCGGCAGCGTACTCGTACGATTATTGAGGACAAGAACGATCGCTCTGCGGCAGAGACTCTGTGCATCAAGCGGGGTTCTCTTCTGGCCGTCACCATTGTGATTGGGCTTGCAATAGCATCGATCATCCTGCTCCGGATGGCTGCTGCGCAATACAAGGATACGGTCGTGTGCGTCACTGAAGGAGGCACACGTCGCCTGGATACCGTCACAGTTGCTCGCGACGTGCGCACGCTCGCTCTTGCCGCAGCAAATGTGAGTCAAACGTGTTTTTTTTATTGCATGCATGTCTTTGTATTACCGCATATTTATATGTAACAAAACAAACTCTTTTTGATTTCAATCGCCACAGATGTCCGTTGATGTCCAGCTGTCTGCCCTTCGAGAGGAGCTTATGACGAGTGCTATGCGCCTGAAGGAGCACCAAGCCAAGCTGTTCACGGGGGGGCACTGCTTGACGAGCCAGCTTGAAAGCACATACCTCACGAAGGCAGTGCCCATGTTGATACCTGGATCGGGCACTCAGATGATGAACCTGTGGGAGGCCGTGCAGCTTTACGTGATGAAGGCCATGCAGGCACGTCTTCCTACTCAGTATATGTCAACTTGACGCGTTCACTCCTGGCACACTGAACTTGGACTGTGTGTGCCGATGTGCACTTTGAATTGACTGTTTCGTCTGTGAAAGTGCATGTGTGCTCGCTTTCCAACACATTCCCATCCAACACATTCTCATCCAACACTTTCCCATCCAACACATTTTCATCCGCACACACTTTCGACGGCCTACAACTGACAGATTGCCGCGCGGGATCCGAGCACTCTTATGCTTAGCGACGAGGCCGTGCAAGTCGTCCTCGAAAATGGGCCCTTCAGCTTGCTCGACGCTATCGAACATTCATCCAATCAGTACGAGGAGGAGGTGTCCAACATGGCGAGCTTCCTAAGGATGCGCATTATCATTCTCTCTGCCGTACCCCTGTCATGCATTATTGTCATTTTTGTCGTTGTCATCCTCCCAGCTCTACTGCGTCTGGAGACGCGGAAGGCGGAGCTCATGCGCATCTTTCTCGCCATTCCCCGACGCGTCGTGCGCACCCTCATTGATAAAGACCGCATCCGTCTCGAATCGATGCTCGCCAGGGCGGATTTTGCACACGATATGGAGTTGGACGATGGTTATGCGCCGCAGCCGAGCACTGATGGCACGCATAGGACCGAGGGGGATATCACAGCGTCGGCGAGCGGCTCAACATCATCATTGAACAATGCACGGCGCGTTGCCCGTACCAGAGAAACGTGGACCAGACGCGCCTCGAGCTCTTTGAGGGCACAGCGAGGAGTGCTTTTGCGCCTGTTGGTGCTCGTAATTGCATGCGCGTCGTATTGCATTGCGTTGTTGGTCGTCGGAGAGAGTCTTATGTCGGACGTTGGGGCGTCGGGTAAAGAGATCAACTGGTCGGATCGTCGCAGCTCTATTGCGCGCCTCGTCTTCTACCACACGCGCGAGTCTGTTGTCGCCGACACAATAGCAGCGTCTGTTGAAAGCGCGTCAATGGTCACTGCGTATACAAACACGCTGTTAGAAATTGAGGACGGATTGCTCTACGGCAGCGTTGCAATGGACGTTGTTGCGTCTGTGCGACGATCGGACATAAGCGAGCTCATGTTTGGAAATGGGTGCGCATTCGTGCCGGCTGTGCCATCGGGTTATCCTGAGTGCAGCGAATTCGACAACGGAATCATGACGCTTGGCCTGAATTCCGCAATGTTCGAATACTGCGGGAGGGCCGTGCAAATGGCGGTACTCGCGGCCAACATGACTCGCCCAACGTCGTTTGAGGCGATGCGCAAACTCGTGCGGACCATGCCGGGACTCATGTTTGTGCGCATGATGGACTGGGCGTACGTGCAAGGTCCGTTGGAAGCAGCGACGTCGCTCTACGAGCAGTATGGTGTTAGCAAGGTGACATCATTCGAGAATTTTGTGTTAGTTATTTCGCTTGTGGAAATATTCGCGGTGGCTCTCTTGTGGCTGTTTGTCTTCCGACCAATGACGGCGCGTATCGAAGGACAGATACGCAATAACCGCCTTATGGTGCTTATGGTGCCAGTGGATGAAGCGCCTTCGCTTGCTGCGAGCATCCGCAGCTTCCTCGTTGACTGGTAGTACGACTGTTGGTTCGCCCGTCCACACTCTCAGACTGCATACCGCCCTGATCCGGCCATCGTAAATTACATATACCACACGCTTTTGCAGAGTTGCGTTTTGCGTCCAGAACCGACTGGTTATATTATAGGTTAAGCAAATCGAGTTATAATCTAATCGACGGGTGGTCAGTTAATGGACTGCAAACGAATTTCAAAAATTCCTCTCTTAACCAACGTCACAGATCATGTCACGGCAATACTGTGGAGGTCTAAGTGATGCTGATTCGCAGCATCATCAGGGGAGTCCCGGCCGTCTCATGAGGCGCATTGATGCACTCTACTGCACCACACTCGCATGCTTGTTTGCTCCCAAGGCCAGTGCTGCGCGATTTTCATCACGCCAGAGATGCCACTCCGCAACAGGCAAGACGCAGTGACTCGCCGCCGGCCGTAGGTCATGAATTGTTACTACTTTAGCGGACGGTTACTTCATTCTAAATTTGGCGAGATCTCGTAATCGGCGACCCGCTGAGTGGTGCATGATGCATGCGCCGTGCTCCCAGCTGACAATTGTTGGGGATGCTTTGGGATGCACGACAGCGCACTGAGTGCACTGGCGGAGGCCCAACAGATAGTTCATCATAGTCGAAACATTCAGAGACAGCTCGCGTTATAGACTGCACACCCGTTGTGTGTAATCCTGGTATGTCTCTCATGCATCCCGTTGCGCATGCCAGAATTATTACCAGTAGGCAATGTGTCATAGGTGATCTTCTCACAATTCATCATTTGCTCTTATTCGCAGAGGTGAAACATCGACGTGAACAAAGCAAACAAGCCAACAAAAAAACAACAAACAAAAATGTCTCTTCGACTGGGCATGTCTGCACTGCGTGCATCTGTTGAACGCGTCGCAGTTACGCGTGCGCACAGGTGCATGTCCACGTTCAACATTGACTCGATCACAGGCCTCACCGACTCGCAGCGGGAGGCAAGTATCCTTCGAATTACTTTTGCTTCGATCGCATTTCAATTCTGCGCACTCCTAATGCATCCGGGAGCGCAAAAGCAAAGACACATTTCTGAGGAAGACTTCCTCAGAATGTTTTCGCCTTACAGTCTGCAATACAGTCGCTGGATGAGCCACTTGTTCTCACGCGCTTGTGATCACTCTTTGGAATGCAGCTTCGTTCCACTGTCACCAAGTTCTGCCAGGAGAAACTCGCCCCGTTTGCGGCTGAAATCGACAAGACGAATGACTTTAAGAATCTTCGGCAGTTTTGGAAGGACATGGGCTCGCTGGGGCTCCTGGGCATTACTGCTCCAGAGAAGTATGGCGGCACCGATCTCGGATACCTCGAGCATTGCATCGTCATGGAGGAGATCAGCCGGTAGGTGTTGCGTGTTGAAGTGTTGCTGTGATGGGCAAGTGCTTTGGATTGGTTGGGAGTGCTGTCGAAATGTTTCAAGTCTGCGGGATGGAACATAGCCATCAAAGTGTTATGAATGGATGTGCAGGTTTCGCATTCCAACATGCGGTCGACTGAAACAGCAAAAAACAACATTTGCTCACATTAATGGATGTGTGTAGGGCGAGCGGCGCGATTGCACTCAGCTACGGCGCCCACTCAAACCTTTGCATCAACCAAATTGTCCGCAACGGCAACGAGGCACAGAAGGCAAAATATCTTCCCAAGGTATGCATGCAATCACTCAGTCTGGACTATCTGGACTATATGGACACTGAATAATATATAGTACGTACGCACACAGCTGCAATGGATTGAGCACGAGATTGAAGAAATTTGTATGTGTGCGTGTGTGCGTGTGTGTGTGTGTGTGTGTGTGTGTGTGTGTGTGTGCGTGTGTTGTATTGTATATCCACAGTTGATCAGTGGCGAGCATATGGGAGCACTTGCTATGAGCGAGCCTGGTTCAGGATCAGACGTCGTTTCCATGAAGCTCACGGCCACAAAGAAGGGTATGTGTGTTTGTGCGTATATTTGTGTGTAAGCTGCCATTCATCATTTGGCACCCCAACACCCAACATAAGCAATGCAGCGTCATTGTGTGTGTGTGTGTGTGTGTGTGTGTGTGTGAAGGTACTGGCCATCCACACGTAAATTGATCTCTCTCCTGTTTTGCTGCCAATTGGAGGGCCCTCGCCATGTAATTTTTTGGTTGAATGATGAAATTCAGTGTCGTTGTTTTTCACACTCATCAATTTCTTTCGTTGCTGCATTTATTATTTTGTTTCTTGACTACTATGTGTGCGTCTGTCCGTCTCCAGGTAACGAATATGTGCTCAACGGCAACAAGTTCTGGGTAGGTGATCCCGGTCTCTCTCTCTCCGTCTGCGGCATTGTGGAGTCCAAAGACAGAGAGCGTGATATGTCTCTGTCGCCGTCTCTTTCAGTGTCATCTATTTCTTCTCGCTCTACTCCAACTCCTTTTGCAATATTGATTGTATTTCGGCAACATGCACACAAACTCACGTCATCCACGGACACGCAAACACACCATTTCTCCTTCTGTCCCACCACACAACAAACACCAACAGATCACAAACGGACCCGACGCGGACGTGCTCGTTGTGTATGCAAAGACGGAACCAGGCGCAGGTCCCAAGGGAGTCACCGCCTTCCTGATCGAGAAGGTGCATCTCGAATTGGGCTGCTTGTTGCCTGAGACTTCTTGAATCCTTTTGTGATGTTTGGAGTGTTGAGCGTGGTTTAAAGTGCTCCCTCTCTCCCTCTCTTCCTCTCTCCCTCTCTCTTTCTCTCTTTCTCTCTCTCTCTCTCTCTCTCTCTCTCTCTCTCTCTCTCTCTCTCTCTCTCTCTCTCTCT
>CALSCR010001255.1:2946-33754 GCA_943704495.1 Pigoraptor chileana
AAGGCCCCCCCCCCCCCCCCCCTCTTCCTCTCTCTCTTCCTTCTCACTTCGAAGTTTGAAGAAAAACAGAGTGATATGCATGCGCACACAACACAAAATAAACGTCAGAAGGCAATACACATACTTTATGGGTCGTGCGAACTTTCTGCTCACATTATTTCCCTGTTGGCGGTCACATGCACTCCACAGCCTATTTTCCACGCCATCACCAACGGTGCAGGCCGCGCGGTCGAGGCACTGCTGTCTCGCTACGGAACAAAGGCGGTTCAGCCGACGCTCGGTGAGCCTAGCTATCTTGTTCTCGCATGCAAACTCAACGAGCGCGCCATCGTGCAGCTTCTTCTGGAACGGGGAATGATGAATGTGGAGGAGGAGGACGAGGACGGCGTGTGCCCCATGGCCGTTGCTTGTGCGGCGGGTGCATGCGAGATCACTCGGCTGCTTCTGGACCACGGTGCATCGCCAGAGCACAAGGAGAAACGCACGCTGCAGACGCCCCTCTTTCTCGCGGCAATTGAGGGACACCTCGGGTGTGTGCGACTGCTCCTCGAGCGCGGCGCCAAAGCAATTGTCATGGACATCGACGGTTGGCGTCCGTTTACGCACGCGCTCTTCCGCGGTCACACCGATGTTGCCCTCCTTATAAACGAAGCGCAGGTTGCAGAGAGACAGCGGCTTCACAACGTGGCGATGCTCTGGCAAAAGGGACTGAGACTCGGGGAGAGAATCAATGGTGACGCACAACTCGGGACGTCGCCTATGCAGCGGGCGAGCTCCCTCCACAACCTCCCCGGTGGAATGGTCTCTGTGGTCTCTGCCGCATCGGCTGCCGCATCTGCATCGGCATCTGCATTGGCAGAAAAGGCTCCGGCATCTGCGGCGATGCGTCCCCGCCGCAATTCGCTGATTGATGTGCAACACACGCTGATGGAAATGAAGGCGGCATCCAAGATCAGCGTCACCGAGCGCACCTACGGCCATCGATTCCTGCGCAGCCGCAGCGAAATTCACGTGAGCATTGCGTGTGGTGGCACTCTGGTTGCGGCAGACTATGCTCCGGCCGCACAGCCGGGACCTCTGCCGCACAAGTCCGCTGGTGCGCATACGGGGTTGCAGCCCGTCTTTTCCGCCCCGGATGCTTGCGAGTATCCCGGAGGTGGGTCTATGAGCAAGTGGAATCCCATTGCGGAGGCGCCGGGAATGGTTGTGCCAAAGCGCGGTGAGTACCGCCTCGTCATCTCGGCAATCGATGCCAGTAGCGGATATGGTGGGACCAGGGGGAACGATGGCAGCGTCGCAAGTGGAGGGATTGGTGCAAACAATGGCGGCAGAGGAAGTGCAGGAAGTGGAGGAAGTGGAGTGAGCGAGGCTGGATCATCCGGGGGCAGAGAGACACCAGGGGGCTTCCGCGAGGACCTGAAGCACATGATCGATCTTCCTCTCGGCTACAATGACAGGGCGACAGTTGTCTTTGATGTCGCTGACCCATGGAGTGTTGTGCTGCGCGTCGACCTTGTGGAGCGGTTTAGCTGCAGCGACATTATTGCACGTGGCGCCGTTTTTATGTCGGCGCAGCAGGGCTCTTCGTGTGGCGAGGTTGCGTGCACGCTCCTTGGTGACAAGATGCAGCTGATTGGAACCATCAAGATAGGCTACGTGGTGGCGACTCCCTTCAGGCACAGCGGCCTCGAAATCTCCAAGCGGACGTATTGGAAAGCAACAAAGGTGGGTTCAACTCAAATTGGTCTGGTTGTTTGTTACTGCCGATTGATATAGGGGCACTACGACGATGATGGCGCGTGCACATTTTGGATCAAATGGGTATTTGTAACGGCGACCACATGCCAGTTGGACTGTCTTATGTGTGAGTGTGGACTGAATTGCATTGGGCGACCGGTCGGAAGTCAAACACTAGCATTCCGATGTGTATTGTGTATTATAATTTTTTCCGACTCATTGGACTGTGTGGCATCCCGCCTCTGTCTCTTTTTGCACTCTTTTGCACCCCTTTATTATGCAATTTTCGGCAGACACTTCCGCTCATCGGTCACAGGGGCATGGGCGTCACCAAGCCATCGTCGCTGTCGCATGGCCGCCTGGGCACTGTCCAGGAGAACACCCTGCTCAGCTTCATCACCGCTGCATCGCTCGGCGCAGAGTATGTTGAATTCGGTGGGTTGCATTGCCTTTCCCCCCCCTGTCTCTGTCGGCTCGCTTTATTTCAATAGTATCATCTCGTTTGGCATTCAATCGGATGAGCGGTCAGACTCAGACTTCTGAGAACAAAACACAACAGCAGAAATAACGGAAACAAAAGAGGAGACCACTCTACATGCGCACATGACTCTGGCAGCCACTTCAGTGACACATTTCAGTGCACATCCACTCACCCTCAGATGTTCAGGTCACTAAGGATGGCGAGGCCGTGATATACCACGATTGGCTTGTCACTGAGACGGGGTATGAGCTGCCCGTGCAGCGCCTGTCCCTCGAGCAATTCAGACACCTCCGCGAGACTATGTTGGCGTTTTCTGCCGCCGCATCTGGTGGGCGAAGTGTGCGCACGCGCGCGAAAGGAGGGCTCAAATCTAAGAGCACGGGGGACATCAATGGGCCGGTGACTTCAGGACCCGCCGTACTGAGCGCGCCGTTTGCGACGCTCGCGGAAGTGTTCCAGGTACGGTTTGGGGCCGCCGTTTGTCCCCTAATGAACAACACGGGTGGATTGTCGAACTTAAGTGTGGTTTCCCGTTTTGTTTTGCTTGTGATTTGTCTCCAATCAGTCGCACCGTGATGAGCACCATGCGACAACTGCCTTTTTTAACATTTTGGCTGGCACTGTATATCGCGATCGCCTCTGCAGAAAGTGCCGCAAAACGTCGGGTTCAACATTGAAGTGAGTTTTCCGATGGTTGCGGCGACTCATTTGAACTCATTTGCTGTCCGTGTTGCTGCTTATGCACCGGCGTATTTATTGCTTGACTATGTGGCACGTGGTTTCTTGCATAGCCTTCTTGACTGTTGAGCTAATGCCTGTAAAAACAACTCTGCCGACAGGTAAAGTATCCCGTGGCGGAGGAGATCATTGCATTCAATTTGCATCCGCCCGACCTCGGCACATATGTCGACGCCATTCTGAAGTGCGTTTACGACAACGCCAACGACGCGCGACCAGTCATACTGTCGTCATTCCACCCGGATGCGTGCCGACTGCTGGCCCTTAAGCAGCCGAATATCCCTGTGTTTCTCCTCTCAAACGGCGGCGTTATACACATGTCGGACACGCGTTGTAATTCGATCCAACAGGCCATATCATTTGCCAAGGAAGCAAATCTCCTTGGTGAGTCTCATTCGTATGCAATGCTCCACTGTCGATTTCGAACATCTGTGCAAGTGGGATATATTTGCCGAGACTCTTCATTGTGGCACATCCCAACTGACACTCGCGTTGTATCTTGTCAGGTATTGTACTGCGTTCCGATCCGATCATTCGGTGCCCCGAGCTCATCCACGCCATCAAGTCATCTGGCCTCATGCTGCTCACGTGGGGCGACATGAACAACGACGTGGAGAATGTGCGCCTGCAGCAGCAGATGGGCGTCGATGCGGTCATTGTCGACCATGTGGCGCATGTGCGCAACGGCCTCCACACTGGCGGTGGACAGGGTGCGGACGCGGTGGCAGTGAACAGATGACCACCGCGTGGCATGTGAAGCTACCTTTGGCGCAGCACCGTCTGCGTGTGGTGAATGAATGAATACCCACAAAGCTGCTAGGGTGGGATGCACCATTTTCTGCTGCGCCGCTCCCCATTCTTAGTAGAAAAGTCGGTGAAAATGTGCGAATTGAATCCGCAGAGGCGGCCGAATACCTAATCATAGACGAGGGCAACCAAGAGTAAGGCTGCTGCGATGAGTCACTGAGAGAAGGGGTCCAGGAAATAATGAGGAGGATGTGCAGGATGCCAACAACTTGTGACAGATTCAGCGAATCACACTAACACTTCCTGTAGTCAAAATGCATGAATTCCAAAGACCATCGACCACGGCGGAAGTATGAATTCACGGATTGTGTAGAGTTTATAAGTGCAGACAAACGCAGATGCAGCAGCGACAACGCAAATCGAATGGTCGAGAAAAAAAAGAAGAGAGACAGAAGAAAGCACAATCCCCAAAACAGACACATAATGTACAGACAGACAAGGTGTTGGCAAACTTACGGCAGCATGGATGCCATCCAATACCGGCATTGACAAAGGGTAAGTGACAAGGAAATAATCACAACGCAATCCTCAATGCATTCTGCAGAAGGTGCCATAGCATCGAAGCGAATATAAGATGAGGTCCGATATGGGCACGTGGCGTGTCACCGGCGAGTGCGTTTTGCCTGCGTTGGAGGCGGTGACGGAGTTGAGGGAAGTGGATCGGCATTACGCTTTCGCTTGGCGGTGGCGGGCGTGTCTGTGGATGGCGTTTCCGAAGCCCCGCCTGTGCTCCGACCCCTGCGCTTTGTGCCGGGTGTTTTTGCTGTGAAGATTACAGTGTAAATCAGCCAAACGCAACACGCACACCACATGTATTATGAAAACATACGTTAGTTTGGTGTTGCGCGCACGTTAAGTGCTTGTAAAACGATTTGCGCATGCTTCGCAAATGAGAAGGAATTGAACGAATTGCCATCTCAGACAACACAGTAAAGAGTCTTAAAGATAAACAGCGAGTATGACGCCACGGTTGTGCCCATGGACCCTCCAACGATGACTTTCGCAAGATACCGATACACACCGTCATCATTTGCGGGGTTTGTGGCACGTCGCGCTCCCATTAATTGGCCGAATTCGGATTCGGGAAGCTCGAAATCGCCCTCAAAGGCAGCAAATACATCTTCTTCCATGTCATTCTGCAATTAACGCAAAGATGTAGGAATGAAGTCAGGTTTGCGCTGCCCATCGACTCCACGAGCGCAAAATAGAGGCGAACGAGGACTGCATCGTGCTGAGCGACGTGGAGGTGGATGGCAGATCAGCAGGGCAGACTTTCACCTTCCTTACACACACTTATAAACACACATTCAACTCACTTACCAATGCTTCAATGTCATACATTGTTGCGAGATGATCCCAAATTTCTTTGGCAGAGGGTCTGCGGTTGGCCATGCTTTCCGAAACATAGTCCACAATGGACATCATGTGCAGATTTCGCCTCACACCTACAGACAACCAAACACACAAAAACATGCAAGGTATCCACAATGAATAGATTGATGAGAATATGCACGGTACAAATGCCAGAAATTCCGGACACGTTTAAACAAACGTTCTGTGAACCTACCCAGGGGCCTGAATCTGGCAAAGGCATCATACAAAACCACTTCAGTTTCCGGATGGAAACGTGGGCGAGAGGTTCCCGCTGACATATCGAAAAATTCACATATACACACGGACACAAAAACACTCACACACCTCAACTCAAAATAACGGCTAACGAAAAAAAGATATGTTGGATCCAGGGCAACATCTACCTTCAGCAGCATTTTGGCAAATAGTCACGTGATATAAAACGGAAATATGTTATCCGATAGTAATTTCTTTTCCGAATTGACGACCGAGCAAGTGGATCAAGAAGTGATCGCGAACCGTTACATCTACGGCAGACCCTAACACAACCAAATCTTTTTACAATATTGATATTGTTTTGGGATTACAGTGCATTAACGAAACTGCATGCTTTGAAAGTTAAGTTGTTTCGCCACAGCTACTTGAGATGGTAATATTCAATTCGGGTGGCGGACGATTCGTTTTGGTGGTCGATTCACCAGACTGTGCCCACCAACGCTAGTTCAGATGTGAAACAAAGTATTGCTCATTTTTGCAATTCAAGGAACACGTGCAAACAACATGATTTGCAGAGATTTATCGATCAGAGCACAAATTCTCATTAACTATGTACCCACACACCCACCGGCCTCGTTGAAAGAATTGTCGGATGTGACAGCTTTCGTAAAGTCATTTGAAATAAAATGTGCAGCCGTACGGTAACTCACCCTTATGCAGATAAGCAGGAATTTTAAGTGCAGTCCAGCTGATGAAGAAGTCCAAAGCAGTAAGCAAAGCAAAAGTCACACCGACAAACAATTGCAGAGTAGTCCGGACAACCTCAGCTCATTCGACAACGCGCCATCCTTTAGAACCAAACTCCTTGCCTGCAGTTGTGAATGTGGGCATCACTCCTGTTGCAGTAGTCGAGGAGCTACGGGTTCCGCGGTTTGGGATACCCCGGCAGCGGCGGCAGTGTGGGTTACCATGCGGGTGGAGGAAAGGAATGTGCGCAAGTGTCTGATTGAGTTCAGCGAAAGAGGGTAACTGAGGGGTGTGGTCATCGCCCACAAATTGGGGCATACGAATGAGCGGCGCAGTCGCATCAGTCGTGACAGGGCAATCGCTTGCCGATTCACACACGATTCACACACGCAAAACGCAGCAGTAACAGCGGAAGTGGATAAGGGTCGCGTCAACCACCTGAAAAATCTACTAATGCACTCAGTCGCTCAAATTTAATTGGGCAGCACATCTACTTACTTATAATTAAGGTTTCAATCGGTATGGGATCGTCATCGATCGCCCCATTCGATATATACGAACGAAATCTGCAGAATAGTACATTGTGGTTGCAACGTCCCGCTAATGAAAAAAAATAAATTATTTATTTTGGGGCAGATTTTCTAGAGTAACATCTGGTTGGAAAATAATAATGAGCGAAGCATCAAAAATAAAGGGCCACTTACTATCAGTTCATATCGGAAATCAAACGCGGAGTTGATCACCAAATATCGGGAAAATAACGGATCAAAATAATGGCGAAATGAAACCAAAAAAGAAAAAAACCCACAGAAAATGCACATAATTTGCATCGAATTGGATCGCACCCCAGAAACGAGCCCCCTTTTACCCCCGCCCTTCAAATTAACCGCCTCGACCGACTACCGGCATCCGACATCTCGCGTGTGATTGGTTGTTGGGCTGTGGTGTCACACGTGGAGCACCCTTCACGATGAGCCCGTTTGCCCTCGATCACTGCCCTACTCAATCATACCAAACGGCGGGATCGTCGTGCAGCACGTGTCGCAACGTCGGTCGTCTCCGTTGATTGAGCTGATTGCATTTCGCCGGTGTGGTCTCTTCTCTGCGGCCGCGCCCGCGTGCGTCTTTGTGCGTGGTTGTGTGCAGGAACAGACAGACATGGGCGACCTCGTGCTCCAACACCGCCACGCGTTTCCCTCTCCATGCAAAGCAGTGCGCGGGGCGATCGGCAGCGGGGGTATAAAAGCTGTGCGATCTGATGTAACGAGATCCATCGGATACGATCTGCCTGCCCAAAACGCACTCGAAAAGCGTCAAAGCTGCAAATTCAGGATCGATCTTTTTTTTGTTATACCTTTCTGTCTTGAACTTTTTTTTGAAGGCAGGGGCGCCGAGTTACAGTCGGATCATCTCCCACACTTTTACACACATAACAACACAGAATGGCTCCCCAAGAGACCGCCACGGCCGCGCTGCTCGTTCAGCTTGAGGGCGCTGGCCGCAAGGAAGCCGGAACCACGATGGCCCAGCACGTCAAGACGACGGGCCTTCTCAAGGCCGACAAGGCCGCGCTCTTTGCGACGCTCGCCGAGAACATGAACAAGCAGGGCAAGACTGGTGCCGACTCTCGCGAGGGCGCCTGCATCTGCATCACGGCGCTGTGCAAGGAGATTGAGGCACCCGTCGTTCCTTACGTTCTTCCCCTTCTCCCGGCCATCATTGAGCTGATGGGAGACAAGTTCCGCCCCGTCCAGATTGCTGCGCAGGAGGCTGGTGAGGCCATTGTCGCCGCCCTGAACCCCAATGCAGTGCGCACGATCCTCCCCCACCTCCTCGGCAAGAGCGCCCGGTGGCAGTCGAACCACTTCCGGATGGAGTCGCTTGCCAAGCTCGTCAAGAACGCGCCGCTCCAGATGCAGCGCTCGATGGGCGAGCTTGTCCCCTTCCTCTCGGAGGCCATGTGGGACCTTAAGCCCGAGGTCAAGGAGTCTGCCAAGGCTGCGATGACTGCTGCTTGCAACGCCGTTGACAACCGCGACATCAAGCCCTTCATCCCCAACCTCCTCCACTCGATCGAGAACCCCAAGGACGTTCCCGAGACTGTCCACAAGCTTTCGGCGACGACCTTTGTGCAGTCGGTCACCTTTGCTGCCCTCTCGGTGATTGCCCCCCTCCTCGTCCGCGGCCTCGTCGAGCGCTCGACGGCCACCAAGCGCCAGTGCGCCCGCATCATTGAGAACATGACCAAGCTGGTCGACCACTCGTACGATGTCGCGCCTTTCCTCCCCAAGCTCCTCCCCCTCCTCGAGAGCGCCAAGAACGAGGTGTCTGACCCCGAGTGCCGTGACGTTTGCCAGAAGGCATACGAGATTCTCGTCAAGAAGGGCAACCTCAAGGAGCACGTGAACAAGCTTGCGTCGTCCGCCGCCATCCTCCCCATTGTCAAGGCTGGTCTCGGAGCGCACGCTGGCGATGTGCCCGAGCACATCCAGGCGTTTGTGAGCGACCTTGCCTTTACGCTGCTCGACATCAAGGTGTTTGAGCCCGAGGCATGGACCAACACGCTCGTCCCTTACCTTCACCCGTTTGTGGACGGTCACGTGGCCACCCAGGTCGTTGACAAGGTCCTCCACGAGGCCCTCATTGACGAGAAGGGAGTCGACGATGTGCACGAAGAGGAGGATGCGGAGGAGCTCTGCAACACCACCTTTTCGCTCGCTTATGGCTCGAAGATTCTCCTCAACAACACGCAGCTCAAGCTTATGCGTGGATACCGCTACGGACTTGTCGGCCAGAATGACTCTGGCAAGACGTCTCTTCTCCGCGCCATTGCTCAGTACAAGGTCGACGGCTTCCCCCCCAAGGACGAGGTTCGCACCATTTTCGTCGAGACTGACATCCAGGGAGAGCTTTCGGATCTTTCCGTGCTCGACTACATCTACGCCGACGCTCTCCTCAAGGACTGCGGCGTTCCCCGTGAGCAGATGGCCGCCGTGCTTAACTCTGTCGGCTTCACCGATGAGTCTCCTGCCAACATCACGACGCCCGTCGGTGCCCTGTCTGGAGGCTGGAAGATGAAGCTTGCGCTTGCTCGTGCGATGCTTTTGCGCGCGGACATTCTCCTCCTCGACGAGCCCACCAACCATCTCGACGCTTACAACGTCAAGTGGGTCGAGGGCTACCTCAACGGCCTCACGGGCGTCACCAGCATTATTGTGTCGCACGACTCTGGTCTCCTCGACCGCGTCTGCACGCACATTATCCAGATTGACTCGCTCAAGCTCCACGTGCACAAGGGCAACCTGTCCGAGTTCGTCAAGATTGTCCCCGAGGCCCGCTCGTATTTTGAGCTCAAGGCGTCCAAGTCTGTCTTCAAGTTCCCTCCCCCGGGACCCCTTGACGGCATCAACTCGAAGGGCAAGCCCATCATGAAGATGACGGACATCACCTTCACCTACCCCGGCGCATCCAAGCCCCAGCTCAGGAACGTCACCATCCGCTGCTCTCTCTCGTCTCGTGTTGCGTGCCTCGGTGTCAACGGTGCCGGCAAGTCGACGATGATCAAGCTGCTCACCGGTGAGCTCAAGCCCGACGATGGCTCTGGCGAGGTCTGGAAGCACCCCAACGCCCGTGTCGCCTACGTCGCTCAGCACGCTTTCCACCACATTGAGTCGCACCTCGACAAGACGCCCAACGAGTACATTCGCTGGCGTTATGAGAATGGCCGCGACAAGGAGGCCCTCGAGAAGATTACGCTCATCCTTACCCCCGAGGAGGAGGCCAAGATGAAGCTGCCCTTCATGGTCGAGCTTGAGGAGCCCGATGGCACGCTCAAGCGCGAGAAGAAGATTGTCGAGTCGTTCACTGAGAACCGCCGCGAAATCAGCAAGCGCATCCAGTACGAGGTTCGCTTTGTGAACCAGACGAACCCAGCGTGGGTCAACCAGCAGGTGCTGCTCGACAACGGCTTTTCTAAGGTGCTTAAGGGCATCGACGAGGCTATCGCTCTTGCCGCGTCGACGTATGGCCGCGCTCTCACAATGGTCAACGTCGAGAAGCATCTTGAGGATGTCGGCCTCGAGCGCGAGTTTGGCACGCACATGCGTCTGCGCGCGCTGTCTGGTGGCCAGAAGGTCAAGGTCGTGCTCGCCGCTGCCATGTGGAACTGCCCCCACATGCTCATCCTCGACGAGCCCACCAACTACCTCGACCGCGAGTCGCTCGGTGCTCTCTCTGGCGCCATTCGCGACTTTGAGGGAGGTGTCGTCATGATCACCCACAACAACGAGTTCTGCTCTGCCCTTTGCCCCGAAGTCTGGCATCTGGAGAACAACACGCTGAACCTCAAGGGTGACGCCGAGTGGATGAAGGCCGCCATGGCCGAGAAGATTGTCGTGAAGGACATTGCCGAGACGATGATTGACAAGTACGGCAACGAGGTGAAGGTCAAGGGACCCAAGAAGAAGCTCAGCCGCCAGGAGCGCATCAAGAAGGAGAAGAGCCGCAAGATGCGCATTGCCCAGGGCCTCACTGTCTCTGACGATGAGGACGAGGACTTCGAATAAGCTGTTTGCCATACCCCTTGCACTTTGCGTCGGTTTTTGTTTAAGTCTTTTTGATTTATCTTTTTTGTTTTTGCGGCGGCACTTTTAGCGCGGGCGTTTGCGTGGGTCGCGTGGGTTCCAACTTTTCATTTTTTTCTTCTGATACTTCTCTACTTCTGTGCTATGCACTCAAGTTGTTTTGCTTTGAGCCCGGCTGGGCCGGTGTGGCGTGGTTGCGTGCACCCTTTTTTCAACAGTCGCGTTTCTCTGCCCTAGTTGATTCCATTTCAACTGGTTCCGATATTAAACGTCCACCCCTTCAGAAACATGCCGTCTTTGGTTTTTTTTGGGTTAATATTTTAGTTTGGTTCTGGATTTAGATTTGGTGGTGACATCAATGGCGTGAATCGCGCTCAATGCACAAAACATCGTCTGTGCGTGGGAATGTATAGCGCCCGCCGTCCCACCGGACTGTCGTGTAGTAAGAATGCTTGCATTGTGCAGTAATTTAAAACAAGTTGACCATCAAACGGGGGTCTCAGAAGTAATACCGCACGGGAGGGCCGTCCACGTCCTCACCCGCGTCGTCCTCAAAGGAGACAATGAGGTCGACATATGCCGCTCCCACTGACACTGCATCGGGTAGGGTATGCGTCATTCTGCATTGCGGCATTACAAGAGTCAGGGGTGTGCTGCAGAGTGCACACACGTGGCCTCTGGCGAAGCGAAAGCTCCAAAGAAGGCTCACAAATTACATTGTTGGTGGAACGGGTGTGGGGAGTGGGAGGAACGGGAAATCAGCACTTCCCATACCTCACCCTGTTAAATAAATAAGCATTCTAGAGATATCCTCTGACACGCAGACGGACTGAATGCAATTAATATACTCTCACTTTGTTTGCAGCCTCGTTGCATGGCTTGGAAAGGCAGACATGTAGAGCATTGTCGCGCTGTCGCGGAAGACACCTGTTACAATAAGGTTGTAACGTGCCTGCGTTTTTTTACAGAAAAAAAAACAATAACAGCCAAAACGAAAACAAGCGAACAAAGCACGTCAAGTAACAGATGTCAATGCCCACAGACTCGAGGCAGTTGACGTGCGTGGCAACAGGAGAAAAGGCATTGCGAGCGACTTGTCAATTTGCATTAATCGAAATCAAGCAAGCGTGCAAGTAAGCGTGCATGCCCACCTCAAGCTCTTTACAAAAGCCCCCGAGAGTCATATCCGTCCCTCCCTGCACAACCCAACGATCCCACGCAGTGAGCTCCAGCCCTGGACGCAAGACGGATCTGGCGGGAGAGGACGGGCGCGCGTCCACATATGCACACGCCGCGGAATTAAAGAATCTGTTTGAGGGCACCCTGTTGGGCATTGAGACGCCGCTCACTTTATCCGCCCGATTCAGCTCTCTCAGCGCTTCCCTCGCGAGGAGTACATCAATTGCGGCGACCGAAGCAAGCCCCGCAACAATCGCCACACACGGAGGCAACGTAGGCACGACGCCACGTGACAGTGCGCGACAGAACACTCTCGAAGCCGCCGGGCATTGACGTCCATTCGGCCCCACCAATCCGTACATTCGAGCGCGGAGATTGGCAGAGGCATACACGAAATCATCAGCTGCACGAGACACAGCGCTGCTGCGTGGGTGTGAGTTGCTCAAATCCATTGCCGAATCCACACTGTCTCTCTGATCGGCAAACGTCGCGTCCAGGTGCAGGACATTTAGTGGCAGCGCTGTCGTCATTCCAGACACGCGCGCACATGCGACGGAGAGATGGTGCGAGTGTATTGCGAGTGCATCGTCTTGCGCATCGGCATCAGCGGGGGTCGCACTCTCTGACGTTGTTTTCGCCCGCGAAGCAGCTTTGTCGTCGACAAAACACGCGTCGCTTCCCTCAAATTCACTGCAAGGACCGGCACCAATACCATAAACGACAGAGAGCAGTGCTGCACATGCGGACACAAAAAGCGCACTCAGACTATCGTCGGCGTCATAATCGAGTGGTGTTGGTGCTCTGCGAGGGGGCGCCCAGAACGGCAGCCCATCCTCAGTCGTGTGCGTCAACGGGAACGCACGCAGGAGCTTCACCGCACTACGCCCAAAGTACTTTGCGAAGCGCGCTCGTGCTTCCGCCAGGCACTCGGTGCGGGTGCGCGGGCGACGTGACAGCATTCGCGCGCAGAGCCGCTTGCTCCCAAAGTCGGCATCCGATTCCGTCGTATTCGTCAACACCGCCATGAACGCACTAATGTCAATGGCGTGTGATTGCGGCAATGTACTGCCGCGGTCCGCATCTGCTGCTCTGTTTGCTCCATCGCGCGTTGCTTGTGTCGCAAATTCGTTGAACGCGGTGGGCTTCACGCAGAAAGAAGAGAGAAACTTCTTCTGTGCCCACGTGACGCACATATCGGGGGTTGATGGAAAGGACTTTAGCATGCAGTGCGGCGGCGGGTCCAGATCGAGCGAGATGTCGCGGGTTGTGTAGTATGGCTCACTCACGTGAGGAACGATGGCCTGCCCACAGAAAATAAATTGAATAACCGCACAAACAAGAGAGTTGGCACCGTAACACACATAAAATAGAGAATGACGTTCAGTTGTGTGAGGACCTCTTGGCAGATGACTCAGATGCCAGGACACGGTGGGTAGGGCCACATTACAGCCACATATGTCACTCACTTAACCCGCCACACTAAACATGGGCACATATATGCGCGAAGAGGCAGTCAAAGGAAGAACATACACAGACACAGACACAGACACAGACACAGACACAGACACAGACACAGACACAGACACAGACACAGACACGGACACACACACAAACACAAACACAGTCACGGACACATACACAAACACAAACACAGACACAGTCACAGACACAGACACAGACACAGTCACAGACACAGACACAGACAGACACGGATACATACAAACACACACAAACAGACAAAGACACAGACACATAAATACAAAATGCATGCACGCACCTGAACGTGACCCATGGTTCCGTGCAAGCCCACGTCGATGGAGGCCACGGGAATGGCCAGACAGCGCGAGTCCACATAGTGCCTCTGCGTGAGCGTCTCGACACACGCGTCGACCACAACGCCCACGGAGGACAAAAAAGTGTCGCTGAAAAATTCTCGTTCCGACGCATCAAATTTGCGATCAACCGCAATTGCATTGGCACCGATGGTGGATACGCTTGCAGCGATGGCAGAGGCACGTGATTGGCACGGCTGCGTAGGATGATCGATGGGAACCGATCTGTTCCAATAATCCAACACAAACACACACACACACACACACACGTCAGTGGGCAAGCTGTGTGTTTGTGGGTAATCAGCCACGAAAAGAAGTTGCAGAATTCAAGCCTGTGGCTTAGCCGCTGTGCCGATGGACTCCGCAAGCACGAAAAGAAGTGAAGAAAGAACACAACCACACCCTACTGTCAAGTGGAGTGCGCGACAGTTTCTCTGTGCATGAATAGGAGCAGCAGCAAGAGCAACAACAACAACAGCAAAACAACTCACCCGCACACCGGCGAGTTTGGCGATCCATCGACGAGAATAATCGCGCCACCACTTGCATCAGAGCCCAAAGACTGCGCCACCCCGGAGGCAGCCAGACACTCGGCCACCTTGGCACCCACGTGACCGCATCCAAGCAACAGCACCCTTGCCTGTGAGAGTGCGTTCCGTGCCATGTGCGCAGCAAGTCCCCCATCTTCACGCACACCGGATGCACTGCGGTCGGCATCCGCCATGTGTGCATCCCTGCAGCCTACATCAACCAACCCAATCCCATCACGTACGGGAATGCACGTTGCGCCAGTCTCAGCTTCGCCCGCCTGCTGCGCACTATCTGTTGCAACAATCACCTCCGTTGCCGTAGTCCTTTCTTCCAACCGAGAGGCTTGTGCAGCGAGAGTCGACGCCTCGCAACACGCCGGATGGGATGCCACGTGGATCCATTGTGTCAGTGGCTGATGGCACTTGGAGACAGCCTTGACGGCTTCCACTGCCGCGATCCCCGCAGAGACAACCGCCAATGCACGCTCATACGTCCCCGCGCTAGTATGAGTGCCACCACCAACAGCAATGTCTGCTCCTGATGCGGAGACGGCCCGCTTCCAACAACCATGCGCACGTGACAGCTCGTCTTCAGCATCGCCAGGATTGCCCCCTGGGGGATTAAATGTGGGAGTATCCATCTGCAATGACAGTGGCAGGTGTGTCATGGAGCACGTTGGAGGAGCCGACGCGGGATACGCAATGCCGCCCGCAAGTGTCCACGAAGCACCCGTCCCTTCCCTTTCAACAATAGAGGCGACGACGGCCGCAGCAGCCGCGTCACACGTCACTGCAAACGAATGCGCGGTGAGGAAGCGCACTGCGTGGGCGACAGACGGCTCCTCCATCCAAGACAGTGCATCCGGCATTCCCCGCAATATCACGTGACCACCAGCATCGCTCACGTCCAGCCGTCGACCCTCGGCAATTTTGAAGACGAGCTCCCATTGGGTGGCGCGGTTACCGACGTCACCACTTGGAAGAACTATCTGTGGCTGTACGGACACAATGGGACAGCCTACTCGCCTCTCATGCGATGTTGGATTGGCATCTTCGACAAAGAAAAGAGGACCCCTATCGACAAAGACAGATGCAAGCGCGTTGGAAGACCAACTTGCGACAAAGGGAGTTGTAACGATCCTGCCGCCATTGCCATTGCCACTGCCAGGAGACAAGGCGTGTGTGCGGCATACATCGTCCAGTTGCAGGGCGTAAGCAGCCGATAGATTGACGGCCACGACACACTGTGTGTGCATAAAGTGTGTAAAGATGTACGATTCAAGTCAGTGTCTCAGGCGCTGTGCCCATGGACTGCACAGAACAGTGTGTAAAGAATAAGAACGGAAGGGTCG
This sequence comes from Pigoraptor chileana, assembly GCA_943704495.1. Lineage (NCBI taxonomy): Eukaryota > Filasterea > Ministeriida > Capsasporidae > Pigoraptor > Pigoraptor chileana. Next base: position 18,502 of record CALSCR010001255.1, read on the forward strand.
CTGAGAATCAGTCTCCCTATACTTCAAACATATGCATTCCCAAATACAAAGTACGTGAGGCAAACAAAAACAAAATTGAATTGCATATGCCACGGACACACACATGCGCACATGCACACAACAAGTATCACCCATGGAAACCATTGCCAATGCGCAAATGTAGACTTACATCAAAGTCAGAGACGGGAGGAAGCGGGCGTTGCGAAGCATTCACAACGGTAACCGCGCCGACACCATGTCCGGATATCGCTGCGGGTAGCAGCCTGTAGTAACGCACAGGGCTCAGCAAATTAATCGCGATGATCGCACAAGAAACAAGTGGAGCTCCTTTGCTTTCCAACTGACTTCTTACTCATTTCAACTAAAGTTGTGCGGCTTTGCTTCCCACAACGGTATGCGCGTTTTTTGTGATAATGTGCACAAAGGATCTTTGTGTGGTGGTACAAGTTGTTCAAAAGTGTGCGTATGTGTATGCTCGATTGTCACGGATTTTGTACACAAAAGTGTGCGCGTGTGTGTTATCATGAAAACGGTTACAAGCAACTGCAACACAAACACAAACACATACCGATCATTTGACGCACGATTGGCGCCGCTTATTAGTGATGAATCCTCGGGAATGTACCATTCGATGGCACGCAATCCACACTGCGCAAGGCATTTTACTGCGGTCGAATGATCCAGATTGTCGTAAGCGTCAGTGACACATAAGATTATGTGTCAGAAATAAAGATATGCACAACAACATACGCAGTCGCCGCGCGCTCTCTCTCTGTGCGGACATTGTGGAGTCCATGCGTAAAAGACACGGACTTGAATCCTCCATCACTCTATGCAACACATAGCATTAAAAGGTCGATTGTTATGTTTGCGCGCAAGAACACAACACCGCACATACAACCCATTTACAGATGCGAATTCTTTCCAGCACGCACCGGTTTCTTCTGCAGCACAGCCGCCCCCTACAACGAGGATCCTGCTTGATGCCAACGCACGCGCACCAGTTGAGCACTCCCAAGCAAATTCGACTTCCCCTGAGTCAATGTGGCGCACACTCGCAACGCCGCCTGCTTCTGAGCCCCCACTCTCAGTGGTTCCGTCGTGTAGATGATCTCCCGCAACACGTGGCCTCTTTGCGTCTCTCTCCACCAATACGTCACCGGATACTTTGAGTCCATCGGATTCGTCGTCACTTCGTTTGTGCTTCGGCATATTTGTTCAATCCCTCTGCTCTTTCGCAACAAGTTTCCATGCAAATACCGTAAGAGATTCGAAAGACTATTAGGTCAACTTTGCATGCGAATGTTTATGCAGATTAATGCTGTGATCAGACAGACGCCGTCGCGCTGTGCCCGAGCAGTGTTACGGGACAATGGATAGTAGTGAATGAATGACAAGGGTGGTGCTCCACATGTTCACTCTGGAGTAACATTTTAGTGGGCGAGCGTCACGTGATCTGTGAGCCCGGCCGGTACTGTCCGAGCCCGCGGCTGACCGTGTGCCGGCCGCCGACCAGTTAGCGGCCGCCGACGGTTGCAGTAAAGTACAACATGTCGCACAAACTGTTTCTGCCAGTTTATTCACCGTTCCGCAGTTGACAACCGCGAGAAGTACACGACAGTACCGAGACGTGCTTCAGCCGAGTTCAGAATACAATAGTATGTAGTGACTGAGTTTGCGCCACTGCCACAGTTCAATGCCATGGCCGGCGGCTAACATGAATACATTTAAACTGATGAATTCAGTAGAACTATGGTCCAGTCGACTGAGTCACTGGCTCACGGCGGGCGGCGGGCGGCGGCCGGGCCTGGCATTACGGTACTCTGAGTCACTATGGTTATTCCAATACGGCCGTTACGTATCACCGCACTATCGGCGGCGGCGGCTCGCGCTACTAGGCATCTGATTACACACAAATCTTCTGCGGCACGACAGGAATCACCGACGACAATCCATTCGATTTCTGTTGGTTCATTTTAAGAGCGCAGTCTGATCATGAAAACTTCCAGCAGCGGCAGTCGGTGCCGAGAAGGGGAAAAAAAGACTGAAGAAAACACATCTTGAGGCCAAGATTCGATCGCCGACTCGATCGGACCTAGGAGAGTTGTACGTTGGCGGGAAAGAGATGTACTGTCATGTGGGTGAAGTTCCACTCTGCCGTTCCAATTCCAGGAGGCGACACAGCCAGACCTCCCGCAATTGTATGGGTGCCAGCTGGGACAGTAAATGTCAATTCGCAAGCAACTTCCGTACAGACGTTTGAATGCGTTATGCAGTAGCCAGGAAATGCAACTGATGCAGCTTGCTGCTGGTTCCCCGCGCTGTCCATAGCGATCCAGTCGAGCATGATGACTCCCATGGCGCTCGACACCGCACCATTGATGGGCACAAATCCGCATGTGCCCCGCCACTCGCACACGAACAACGCGTGGGGAGGCCGTTGTGAGCGCGTAGGCGAGGCCAGGGACAGGGAGATACATGGCAGAGGCTGTAACATACCACTTCATATTACCCGTCGTGGCCACTCGTAGGATTTTAGTGTCCTGGCTTGCTGCAACGGCCAACTGGAGGCTCGCCACATTATTCTTCATCGTCAACACGAGCTGCTGCACTCTGGCAAAGACAGTCCCCTGACACAGTTGACTGAACAGCCCATGTTGCATATTTGTGTGATGCATCATGGCAGACAACAAGGAACATCACGCCGCAGCTCACTACCTCCAACTAAGGCTGGGGCTTCTTCACAGCGTCGGCGCGCTCAATACAGACCTGGGAAACGAGGTGATCAGCAGCGTCGACAGTCTCGCAGCATTGCTTCGCACGCTCCCAGACGCTATGCTCTACGTTCCGAATCATATCCGGAAGGACTCACCCGAGGTCGACATGTTCGCAAAGCGTCTTTCGCAGGCCATAATGCGAAACAATGCAATAGCGAAGGGCTACATGCTTCGATGACTGTGGGTCACAATCAAGCCGTTGGACCTCACGCACTTTCAAGACAATATCGCGCTGCACTTCATCGACGTTGTGGCGGGCAAGAGACCCAGATGCCATCCACTCCACCCCATCATGCCGCCTCGAGACACAGCGGCCGTTAACCAAGTCACCGACAAGGTCTTCGAACAACGACGGCAACCCAATATATATAGCGGGACCCATGATCCTGACGATCACGCGCCCCCTCCGTACCAAGAGCTCGACGTCAACGATGGACAACACTCTGCTGGAGCCACTTCCAATGAGCACATCTTGCTGAAGACTCTCAACAGGAGGAACGCTGTCGGAACGTCTTCCAAAGTGTAGGAAAGAAATCGGTATCCAGAAGCGCATTGGAGGCTCACAGCGTGCGAATAATGTTGAGATGAAGCTAAAATAAATCCGTGGTGCAGAGTGCTGTTGCCACTGTAGCCAAAGGGATGCGACCAAATATGCCGACATACGTGCTTGAATTTAGTTCACTGGGAACGACCAACGACCACAAAGCAGCCCCGCACTACACATCACCCCACGTGACCCCCACTTATTATGCCCCAATCAATAACGCGACACAAGCACAGCGCACTAATTACTGTCCCCATCATCCTCATCACCATTCCGATCACCGTCACCATCCTCCTCCTCCTCATCACTGGGGCTGCCAGCCGAGGCGTGTTCGTCGCGGGCAAAGCCAAAGGTGCTTCTCAAAGCCGGCCCATCCAGCTCAACAGACGGCCGCCGTGCACGCAATTCGCCCCCACACGCATGCTCCGACAGCCTTCCAAGCCCAGCAAACGTCCTTCCACACGTGGGACAGACGACGGCGTACTTTGGGCAGTGCGGAAGGTGCTCGGCCACATCTCCCACAAAGTCACAGCCTTTGCTCCGCAAGGGACACCGACTCCTCCGTCGAATGAACACGTGCGCACCACCACCACAAGTTCCAGCGCCGACGCCCGTACCACCGTGAGTACCACCTCCACCTACGGCGTGTGCGTCTCGTTCGCGCGTTCGTTCGTTGACAATGCCGCAGCGCACGCTCACAGTGCCAGAGTCCGTGAAGTCCCCCTCAATCGTAATGACGGATTGGTCGTCATCTGTCATCATCGAGATGACGTGTTCCCGCGCCGAGCACTCGCCGAGGTGGCTGCCCATGCGCTCACGGGGTGTCACGTGCACGCAGCCGTACTGTGAGTTGGGGCACATAATGGGGCGGCTGCGGCACACCTCTGTGTGGTCCTGTGTAATGGTATTCAGTGTGTGCGTGTGTGTGTGTGTGTGTATTCAGCAAAGGGGAACATGGAATAAGGGAGTGAGGTGTAACGCGCATCAGCGAGTGATAACAGCGCACATGTGCTGTAATCGACAACACCAACACACATAACAACATACATATATGCTCAGGGAAGACAATGGTATATGCACGCAAACAACACACATACACATACCAACAGCATACAGCGGCGTATCCCCGACCCGCAGCCATCGACACACTCCACCCGCGCACAATTACACTGCTCATCCGGCGCATGATTGATGCGCTCCTCCGGGGTAGAAGCGGACATCGTGGATCCAATTCCCTCACTCCCCCCAATGGGTCTGGACATGTCGACGCTTATATCGTTATCGTTGCCGAGAGAACGAAGGCTGCCGCTGCCCTGCAACAGCCACGCGGGCACCGCCTGAGTTGCAGAGGGATAGTATGAAATGGCAACACCAGCGCGAATGAGGTCAAGCATCGCGCGCGTGTTGCCTACAATGCCGTGCAGGCCGATCATTCGGAGACCCTGCATGTTGCAATGCGACCACACACGTGGAAGAAAGCGCGGTGTCAGATAAGAAAAGGGATTATGGGCGCTCATTGTTTATTCAAAATCAAATAAAAAACAACTGGCAGGCTCAGACTGGATTCATAGTAAAGAGATTAATAGCAAGTGCCCACCACTCTTACATAGGCACCATCACATTAACCTTTGAGGACGAATACACAAACAACAACAACTACAACTACAGCAAGACAATCAGCCATCAACGTCAACGCTCTTTCAAATGCTCCAATCACATTGTATCTTTCAAGCACATGAAATCCCAACAAAAAAAAGCGCGCACATTCCAGTGCACAACTCACCCGCAGATTCCTCATTTTAGCAATTGTGTGCAGCGCCTGTGCAGACAGTTCGTTGCATCCGGACACGTCAAGCTGCTTGATGTGAGGACAACATGACGCAATTGCCGCAATGACATCATCTGTGACTGCTTTTGTGCGCGGTATCTCAAGACGCTCCAGGTTCGGGCAACTGTGTTGTTGGGGACGTGTGGTGTGTGTGCGTGTGTGTGCGTGTGTGTGTGCGTGCGTGTGTACGTGTATGTGTGTGCGTGAGCATGTGTGTGTGTGTGTATGCGTGTGTGTGTGTGTGCGTGAGCATATGTGTGTGTGTGTGTGTGTATGCGTGTGTTTGTATGTGTGTGTGTGTGTGTGCGTGTGTATGTGTGTGTGTGTGTGCGTGTGTTTGTATGTGTGCGTGTGTGTGCGTGTGTATGTGTGTGTGTGTGCGTGTGTGTGCGTGCATAATATAGGCGTGTTTGCAGAAGAGAAATGTCAGTACCTTTGGAAAAGTATCCCAACCAAACAGATCACTCCTTTGCCACCGATCATGCAACCAGGGGGAATTGTGCAATGGAGGAGCAGGGCCCGATAGGAAATGCGGCAGAAAAAGCATCCCCCTCCCCCCCTCCCCCAACGCACGCACACGCGCGCACACACACACACAATCCGCATGGATGACAAGCAATCATCCACATAATACCACGAAAGTGACATTTTACCTGCGCGCTATCCAACAGAACTCTTGCGCTGCGAGAGAACAAAAGAGACGAACATGCAACATACCGACTGTGAGGCACGGATATAAGATTGGATCCAGAATAAAAAAAGAAGAATGAAACAACGAAAAAATAATAATCGTGCTCATATGGATCGCTGTCCTGGAACCCCACATATCACAATAGTATTCAGCAGTCAGTATACTGACACGCACAGACACAGCCACGGATATATTTTCAAGCACTTGCACGACAAACCACAAGAAACACGCACACACACACACACACCATACACACACAACACAACACAGAATAACTCACTCGTCACGCGTGAGCAGTGGTACAACTTGAGGTTTTTCAGCGACGGACCAATCTTGGTGATAAGCCGCTCGAGCACTGCGCCCTTCAGACCCAGAGACATGTACACCTCAAGCGTCTCTAGCAGAACAAGTTGATCAATCCAAGCCGAAAACTCCCTCACATCAAACTGATCAGGATGCACATTATCGATCGTCAAGTGTCGCAGATTCTGTGCGCCGCCAAGCATAAACGCGAGAAAGTTTCGCGTCTCGCCGTGCGGATTCACATGGGCGGTCGACCACACGGCCATACTCCGCAATTGAAGGGATTCGAGGCGGGTAAATCGCTCCGGCAGCCGCGATGGCGTGTATATATTGCACTGCCGCACGACAAGCTTCTTCAGCGTGTGCGCAATTGGGGCCGTCCTCAGTATCTCAGTCGCGAGCATTCCTGCAATGTCGATTGTTTCCAGGCAAGAAAACGACTCAAAGTCCCATCGCACAATCGCGTGGTGAATCGGATTTCGCCCGCGAATGATAAGAGTTTTCAGTGTTTGTGCAAACGCCACTTTTGGCACATTGAACTCGCGCCCGCTAATGTCCAGATGCACTAGACGAGGATTGGCGGCCACGTGACGAAAGGCCAGGTTGCTTAGTCCAGGTTCGCCAAAGGTCAGTTTGCGAAGGCGCGTGCATGAGGACATGATCGCCTCGATTCCAGCTTCCGTCACATTGTGACAGTCTGTGTTGGAAATATTTTTTGGCAATGAATGCGTTTGGAGATGCATGGAGGTGGATACAGTCACAAATATGCAGACATAGTCACAAACACATATATATGCTCACACCACACTTGACAAAAACTATTGAACAAATACGCAGATAATACCTACGAACATACACACAGACACACGTTCACACATTGACAACATTGCCACCATAGACAAAGTGCAGTCATCTCAGCACGGATACTTCACACAAGTTATACGAAACTTACCTCTGAGATCAATGGCGGAAGGGTTGAGACTTCTGGCAACAAAGAAAAGAAAATCATCCGTTGCAGCTTCTCCCATGAGACTTAAATCCTTCCCGCGGCCGAGTGCATCGAGTGCGCACCTCTCCCATGAAGTGCACACATGACTTGCAATGGCGACGTCCATGGCATGAAGGTAGCTAAAGATCTTTAAAGTGAGCTCATCGGGCATTCGATCCCACGGAACGGCGTTGCGAGTGTCCATGCCCGCGGAAACGTCCTCTGGATTGGATACATCCGAGAGCATCTTCCACAGCCAGAACCTGGAGGTTTGCCCAGTGTTGCGTATGCGTGTGTGATGTGCTGGGGGCGTGCAATAGTTGTCTCGGAAGGTCGATCGCCTGAAGTTGCATTAAGCGCATATTAACTTCTTCAGCTTTAATCGTTGGGCTGGCAGTGCGCGAGCGCCGGCGGCAATAACGTCAACAAAAAAAACACAACTCTCTGGAAAGGAGTAATCGCGCAGGGACAGTTTGTGGAAATGGCTGTTGCATACCGAGTGACGAAACGGTGTCATTTTGGGAAACATGACGGTATGTCACGTGATAAAGATGTTATCACGTGACCGACCATTGTGAAACACACCAGTGTTTTGACGGCTTCAGTGTGTGGACCGGCGGACGGAAAACTTGCAACTGACACAAAACAAAAAACATACAAGAATCAGCTTCGCATGCTGGGGCATCAATTTATGCATTCTCTTTGTTTTGGGTGTTTTATGTTTGAAACGATGGCGTCTTCACTGCCACTTGTGACTCGCATGCCACTCGACGAGTGCACTCGGCTAATCGATGCAAAGAAACTCAACACAAACAACTACCCCACCGACTTTTATGGAAGGGAGATCAGCCGCGACGACTACTTTGCGCAGATGAACGAAACAACTTATGCTGCTTTTCTTCCTTTTCTCGATCAAGATGCGCGTGAGGAGACCTTTGTTCGAGCCCTTTCGAAATCGGAGACGGCGTCTCTTTTGGAACTGTCCACAATCGGTGTTTTCCGAGATATAACAGCAAAGGATGTCCGCTCGCACGATCTTTCCGATTTGATGGCAGAGCTCGACAGGGGCATAGCAAGTCATCATGCTGGAGCCAGTGAGACTGGCTCGGGAGCGAAAGGTTGGTTTTTCCGGCTCTCCGAGTGTAGCCCCAAAGACTCACCACGTGGATGCCGAGTCACGTGCGCCATGGACGTGTTTCTCGCTCTTGCCACAAGCAAGCGTTGCCTAAAGTCTCTCTCGCGCCCTCCCGAGCACATTGTCCTCAAACCGTGGAGGCAAGATCTGGACAGAAAACATGCCGACAGCGCGTTTGGACAATACGAGTTTCGAACATTTGTGTGCGATGGAAAACTAACTGCAGTGAGCCAATATCACTGCAACTCGGCGTACGATTGGAGTGCCTATTCAGACGCAGATTTCGGAGTTGTCGTTGAAAAGGTGGGCGTTGCCGCGCGTGCGCTTGCCGATCGCGGGCTAGCAGTCAAGAGCTATGTTCTTGATGTGTTGTGTGCGCCGTCGTCTGAGGGCGCCGACATTATAGAACTCAATCCGTTTGGAATGGAGCAAGCGTCGGGGAGTGCATTGTTCGAGTGGGTTGCGGATGCAGGACAGCTGTATGGGATGAAGGATAGGGTGGAAGTGCGTTTGGTTGTGCCGTGATCTCGTTGATTGACTCTACCCACAAGGTGAACTTTTGCCATGAAGAAGCAGTTTTATGGGAGTTCGACGGCTACACGACGCCGAAAGAGCCGAAAAACAGCAATAAAGACAACCAAAAGACAATCCGCAATAATATATGATATATACATAATATGTATGTATATACATAACAAACGTGATCATATATGGAGAAAACACACACTTATCCCCGGGGGAGACACAGCAAACACAGAAGGAAGATAGGTTGTAAAAGCACGCAAAGCGATGCCCGCCGTCGCCGGTTCCATGACGACAAAGCCATTCTCTATTGCCTTTGCATCCACCCTGTTCCGAGACTTACGGATAGTCAGGACAACTACCGTGCACCGCCCGAGGAGAAGGTGCGAGAACTTGGAGGGAGCCATGGAGGAGCAACAGGCTTCGGAATAGTGCGTGGAATTCCCGCGTAATCAACAGCCAGCTGACGACAGTTAAAAACAGGCGATTACAACTGCGCTGACTGCGACCGACTTCGGCCGACTGAGAGGCAATCGTATGCGTGGATGGTTATGGATTTGGTGCATGCATGAGCGCCGGTTCAGTTGAGCGGCGTGTACTGCCCCGCCTCTGCTGCGTTGTCAGCAAAGCACGAGCAGCTCGTCCAGAAGCGGGATCCGTATCGCAATTGCACAAATATCATTCCCCCTCCAATGACTGCTACCGCCGCCATCACTCCAATGAGAGAATAGACCCACGACGCCACTCCCGACCCAGAACCCCCGTTATCGCCGCAATCCACCGTCACCATAGTAAGGATGTCTCTCCCAGCGCGCCAGCACGAGCTTGCGTTGACTCCAGAGACAGAATACTGCAAGTGTTTGGAACATGTCGAGTCGCCATCTTCCATCCGTTGGAGCGTCCATTGGGACGAGGACACCTGCAAGGCGCACGACAGGCGATAATACCTCACGCTATCGGCACTATAGCAAGACGAGTCTCCTGGAATGATGAACGTGTCCTGCGGGGCGTCGATGCAGACGCTCCTGAGCGCACCGTCGTATGTTGAGACCCGCGCAGCGCGCACGGCGTGCGGTTGTGCACAAAGCGACAGCAGCAAAACGAGCCCAAGTGACACGCGATGCACGCCATCGCGGGCGAAAAGGAGCGCCATATTGTTTTTGCTTGCTCAACAAAGCGTATCAAAGGTTGTCGTGGGAACAGGGAATATTCAACAACGCGATTACGGAACGCGCCACAAAAACTCACACGACCTTCTCCAAACGAAAAAACACACACTCTCAATTTGTGGCATACATATTCGACGAAGTAAACGAAGTAATATCGTAAGGGAAGGGTGGAGAGGTGGTAAAACAGGGTGAATAAAAAGACAGAATACCGACGCCAACCACACACACATGACACATGCCTGCGAACAACAAACACAAACGCGAAATGTGTGGTGCAAATTGCGCGAGGTCACGTTGCCAATCTCCACACAGCTATTCGTTCCGCTAAAAAATCTTTGACACCCGTATTACATCCGGGGTGCGTGTCCTTGCATCCGGGGCAGACATCAACTGGCGCCAAAATTTGAAACCGTTTGAGCCGTCATCAAATTTCCACTCCATTTGTCTGATGTTTGTGGCGGTTCAAAACTGAGTGCATTGTGTGCCCGGACATCATGAGTAATGCCACGCTTTTTGATATATATATTTCCACAGACAAAACCGTTTTGAGCCCGTGTCGCATGCATTTCCCGTTCCCGTTCCAAAGAAACGGAGGACTTTCACGCAAGCGCACTCTGACTGCAACTTGAATCTTACATTATAGTGCATTTCTGTTCTTTGCATCGGGCGTGCAGCCACCATCAATCAATGACCAGACACACGAATACGCAAGCATACGCACATGCATGCACATATACACACATATAGATACATACACATACACATACATACACATATAAGCTTAACGCAAAGTTTTGTCGCAATGACATGAACACCGCCTTTGGTCGCTTCGGCGAGTCCATATCTACACTTCATGACTGAGTTTACATTCGATATCATCGGCTTCCATCGTCTTCGGATGCGTCTTTTGTCGGCGAAATGGAGCCAATAAGCATGGACGGTTGTGCGCCTCTCACGGATGAGCAAGTTCGTCTCATTGAGGAAAAGAGAAAGGCTGCTCTGGAGAAGCTCAAGCTGCGCCGACAGAAGGAGGAAGAAGCGCCACGTGCAGGAGTGTGTCCAATGACAAAAAGTGTTACGCCGATCACCGGTGGTGGTAACGCTGTTCCCGCTGCAAATATGAATGGCGGTGAGGGATATTTGGCCGTGATGTGTGTGCGTGTGTGTGTGTGTGTGCAATTTGTGTGAACAGCCGGTCATCTTTATAGATGTTGACCTGACATACCACTTTGTTGCCTTGAGCTTTGTCTTTATCCACCTTTATCATCCGCACATTGATATCCTAGCCAGTTGTGAAGGTCCCACTTTTCATTTGCCTCCATTCGCGCAATCTATTATATACATGATGATAACGACAACAACAACAACTCTGAACACCCACCTCCTCTACTCCCTTATCCCACTCCCTTCTTCCGATCCTTTCGCGCAGCACGAGCACTGTCCACCCCCACCCTCCGACCACAAGTGGAAGCAACTGCAGGTGCGGCATCACACGGCACTGCCAGTTGCGCTCGCAGTAAGCGATGGACCGCCGTCCCCGCGCTGACAGTTCAGCTGGAACTGCTGTCAAAACAGCGCTTTGCGGCTCACGCGCCCTTCAGTCGTGTGCTTAACGAAATATTCGGAGAGGTTCCCGGAGGACGTTTTGGTGAGTAGTACTTGCCTGAGATGTGCCTGTGTGTGATTGTGTTTTTGCTTATTGAAGGAAATGCATTCATTGAAGTTGACGACAAAGGCAAATGTGTCTGTCTGTGTGTGGGTATGGGGGTGGCTTGCCTGATGTGTGAACGCCATCAGTGTCCTTTTTTTCTCCTTTTGTCTGTGTTGAGGCACAATTGCCATCCACCAGTAACCAATTTGTTAAATCTGTTTCTGCCCATTCCAATTGGTTCTGTTGATACGCACACACATACACACGCACATACACATGCACATACACATACACACACACTTGCATTCACACACACTCGCGATGCAGACAAGGAGATGCGTGTGTGGACATTTCCGACGGAGCAATATGCGACGTTGAGTGAGTACCAATCGACGCACACATACGTACGCACGCACGCACACATACGTACGCACACTCCCCTCCCACCGTAACTGTGCATTGCCGCGTGCCATTGTTGTATGTCGCGTCACCGATCAGACCTAAGCACTGACATTGGAGAGCAACACGGTTCCATTGCGTGACGATTGTTTCGTTTTTCAGAGAAATTTCTGCGTGAAGACACTGACGGCGTAGCGCTGGATGCCATTCCGTCCTCTGTAATCAAGACGCTGTTTGGTGACGAGAAGCTGCGGACGCCGCTCATGCCAACACCGCGACTCACCTCGATTGACTCGGAGCTTGTCAGTGCGCTCAAACCGTTCCAGAGAACAGGCGTTGAGTGAGTGGCCCGTTGTAGTGTTGGATTGTTTGTGGTGTTGATGTCGTACAACCTCGGACTCTGCCGCGTCCCCTCACACACTTAGTATTAGTCGGGAGTTGTTGTTGTTGTGTTTGCACTGTCGCACACTCTTTTCTCGACACATTTGCATAACAAACATGGCACGCTTGATATATTCGCGTTAATCTTCACTACACTCAACAACTGCTCCGACAACTACACGCACATTCTCTTGTTCATCATCATCCTTACTTCCTTCTTTCTTTCTCGTTTTGGTCCATAGGATAGAGCCCCTATAACACTTATTTGAATCCAACACCTTTCTCTGACTATTTGTTTACCATTAGCCATGATAAGACAACGACGCTGACTTGAATGCGACTTCACGCACAATTCACAGGTTCGCCATTCAACACCACGGACGCGTTCTCATCGCGGACGACATGGGTCTTGTGGGTATTGCACCTGGCTTCAACATTGCCGCTCATGCGTGTGCGTTTGTTTGTGTGTGTGTGGTCTTTTGCGTGTTTATTGTTTGCATGGACGCACGCACCTCCACCTGCAACTAACAATTGTAAAGACGCATTGAGCGCCGCGTGGATCGTATTTTGTTCTGCCTTGAGCATGCTGCGTGTGCGCGCCTCACACAAATACGGAGGCATAATGCAGTATTCACACACTCACACACGTCGATGACAGACCACTGACACCCACAAACACTCTGTCGCTCTGTCATCAGTCAATCTTATCACATCCCAGTCATATATATCATCGTTTGATGAACTGAAGCTGTTTTTCTCTTTCGCTGTCAGTCGCCGTACTGAATGTCTATCGATCACCATTGTGATTGTAATTGACACTCCTTAAAAACAATCACACCAAACAAACAAACAAACAAACAAACAAACAAACAAACGAACAAACAAACAAAAAAACAAACAAGCACAGGGCAAGACAGTGCAGGCCATTTGCGTTGCGGCATTCTACAGACCAGAGTGGCCACTGCTCATTATCACTCCGTCTTCAGTGCGCCTCACGTGGGCAGAGGTTAGTCTGCCTTTCTCACTCACTTTCATATTGTTAGTCCATGGACACAGCGCCCAAGACACTGACTTGAATCCTACATCTCTGTTGTGGAGTTGTGGAGTTCATGGACACAGCGCCCAAAACACGACTTGAATTCTACGTCTCTGTCATAGACACACTCTCTTGAATACGAATTTCTTGCACTAGCTGAGCGTCCAGTGTGTGATCCATTGTGATGAGGCCTCCACGATTCCCTTCTTTACTTTTATTATGGACACACATCAACAAGATGAGCAGCAACACAACAAAAATTTTGGTGCGATTAAACTCAGTCCTCCTCACTGCATGCACACGCTCATTCCAGGCCGTAAAGCGTTGGCTACCGACGACCGTCCAGCCCGACCGTGTCGTTGCCGTCATGACGGCAAAGGACGCCATCAGCAAGAGTGACCACGATGTCGTAATTCTAAGCTACGATCTCGCCGCGAAAATGCACGAGCAGCTCGATGCGATGAAATTCCACGTTGTTATTGCGGTGAGAAAATGGAGAGCGCTTTGTGTAGAAGCCCGTGCTTCTGTTGACATGTGATGTTCGTGTACATGTGTGTGTGTGTTGTTGTTGACATATGATGTGCGTGTACATGTGCGTGTGTATACTGTTTGAACGTGCGTGTGTTTGTTTATGTTTTTGTTTTTGTATGTGTGTATGTCTGTCCAGTATGTGTGTATGTCTGTCCAGTGTGTGTGTATGTCTGTCCAGTGTGTGCGTGTGTATGTCGGTGTATCCGAATGTATGCGAATGAAAACAGTAGCGGACCGCCCTTCTCGCTTCCTACTGATACTTGCATTTTATTCTTTCCTCCTCCACGTGTGCTATGTGTTGCTGTCGACCGCTCACCCATTCACACTTTCACTCACCCCACCCAAAACCCCACCCAAATTGCGCAATCACAAACCATCGCAAACATCAAACTTGCAACACTTGGGGGCGCTGCTACCAACTATTCCTTTTGGTGCTGCTGTTGCTGTTGCGCATCATTTTGTTTGTTCTTGTTTGTGTGTGGAATTTATGTAATTGGCAGGACGAGTCGCACTTTCTAAAGAACCAAAAGGCCGCACGCACAAAGGCAATTGTTCCTCTTCTGCGTCGTGCGGCACGTGCCATTCTCCTGTCAGGGACACCGGCTCTTTCGCGGCCGATGGAGCTGTACACGCAGGTCACTGCCGTTCTCCCAACCCTCTTTCCTTCCGCACACGACTTTGGACTCAGGTGAGGAAGTACTGATGTGTGTGTTTGTGTGTGTGTGTGCGTTTGTTTGTGTGTGTGTGCTTTTGTGTGATTGTGCCCTGTGCTATATGAGGAAGCCCTGTGCTCATTTACAATTGAAATCTCTCGACTGTGTCCGCGTGTCATGTGTGTGTACGCGCGCTGTGTGTGTGTGCGCGCGTGTGTGTGTCTTTTGTTGTTATTGTTGCGCGCGTGTGTGCATACATGCGACTATGACCTGAGCAGGTATTGCGCTGGACACCGCAACAACTTTGGGTGGGACTTCAGCGGCGCAAGCAACCTCTCCGAGCTCTCGTTGGTTCTGAGAGAGACAGTGATGATACGGCGGCTAAAAACGGAAGTGCTGAAAGAGCTGCCTGCGAAGGGTCGTAAGCAGGTATGTTTGTAATGTGTGCGATGTGTGTGATTTGTGTGTGTTGTATATATACATATTTCTTCTTGTATGTGTGTGTGTGTGTGTGTGTGTTGTGTGTGTGTGTGTTGTGTGCGTGTGTGTATGTGTGTTGTGTGTGTGTGTGTGTGTGTTGTGTGTGTGTGTGTGTTGTGTGTGTGTGTGTGTTGTGTGTGTGTGTGTGTTGTGTGTGTGTGTGTG
>CALSCR010001256.1:0-42271 GCA_943704495.1 Pigoraptor chileana
CCGCATTGCAGTCGTCGGTTGCCTGGAGCGAGGGGACGGCGGGAATGCTGTTGCATTCGGCTGTGAGGGTTGTGGGAGGAGGACTGGAGAACACGGGCGCCGTCGTATCATTCACAGTAATCTTCTGCACGCCTGTCGTCGTCTGACCGCACGCATCAGTCGCCGACCACGTGCGCAGTAGAGTGTACGCATTTGCGCAGCGTCCGTTTGTGCGCGTTTGTGTGTATGTAACAGTTGCAGACCCACAGTTGTCCGTCGCCGTGACGGTTGGGGCTGTGGGCACCGTTGAACACGTGACCGTGACATTGGCAGGCACTCCAACGAGTGTTGGGGCGACATTATCGGTGACAATGATTCGCTGAGTCACAGACGTGGGATTGCCGCACGCGTCACGTGCCGTCCACGTGCGCTGTATAGTGTATCGGTTGGCACAGGCGCCGGCGATTGTTGTCTCGGCAAGAGCAACGGACGGCGCACCGTCGCAGTCGTCTCTCGCAGTGATGTTCGTGGGTACAGGGGGAACGGCGCTGCACGCTACAGACACATCGGCAGGAACATTGTTGAGGACGGGGGCGACGTTATCCGTCACTTGGACCTGCTGCGTGGACGTAGGAGACTGGTTGCCGCAGACATCCTTTGCGAACCACGTGCGCGTAAGGGTGTAAGCATTGGCACACGAGTTGGTGCGCGTCTCTTGGAATGTGACGGCAACCGTGCCAGGGCACGCATCGATGGCAGTGACTTGAGCTATGGGCACGGGATCCGAACACTTGATTGATACAGATGCAGGGACGTTTTGCAGAACAGGCGCATCTCTGTCCTGGACGCTGATCCTCTGATCCGTGGTTGCAACGCCACCACACTGCGCAACGGCCCTCCAGCGACGAGTGAGAGTGTACGAATTGGGACACGATCCGTTCAGTCGTGTGTCCGTTGGGTTCACTGTGAAGAAGCTTCCGGCACATGACTCTTGCGCCTGAATGCTTGAAGCAGTGGGCACTCCGATGCATGTAACAGTAATGTCCGCAGTTGGAGGAGAAGGGAATCTGGGCACGGTTACATCGTACGTTGTGTGGAAATAGTTGTAGACTGCCGAGTTTCCGCAATCATCAGTGGCGGTGACACTGCGATTGATTGTGTAGTTCCTTGGGCATGCACCGGCGCCGATCGTCTCGACTGTCGGCGCGATAGTGACGGTGCCGCCGCAGTTGTCCACGGCCTGAATGGTAGACGGCAATGGGATGGTCGTTCCACACGGAACGGCCACAGGGGCAACTGTCGTCTGAAAAGTCGGCGCAACGTTGTCGGTGACTGTGATAGTCTGCGTGTACGACGCAGTGTTGCCGCAGCTATCCGTGGCCACCCACTTTCGGGCGAGTGAGTATCGCCCAACGCAGGCACCGGGCGTCTTTGTTTCCGTTTTGGTGACAACACTCGTGCTTCTGCAGTCATCAGTGGCAGTGAGATCCTGGAAGGCCGGAATGCCCGTGCATGGAACAGCTACATTGCTCGGAAGCGTCGTGAAGGTCGGTAACGCAAGAGAGACTGCGCAGAAAAAATTACACGTATTCAGACTGTGATCGATCTTCGACCTACATATTGCAGCAAGCCAAAAACACGAAGGAAGAATTACGCCATAGCTTGGTCAGTTGGTCCCACTTACTTGATCTCATGCTGACAGCGTTGGACAAAATGTTATTGTAGATGCCCGTCGAGGATCCAGTGCAGGTCACGGTTGTGCCGAGGAAGTTGACGCTCACAAATGTCACGGCCATTGTTGTGCTGCGAACAGTTGTGCACTTGGTAAACCTGAGAGGTGCAAATGTGGCGCTTCCGTCTGCCGCCCTGCACGTGATGTCTGTATCCTGGTCAGGCTGGTGGCTCAGAGTAATCGTTATTGTCCTGGGTTGCTGCTTCTTCAAAAGGAACGACCCATCCGAATTCTCCGTCTCGATCTTAATTGCTGTTGAATGAGACAAAAAATTACATTGGAATGAAGGCAAATGTGCAAAAATGAGTGGAAAGTGGGACTACGACGCTCCTTCGACAGCATTCAGAATTTCCAAGATACTCACTCGGTGTGAAGCGAAGAGTAGTTTCGGCATAGAAAGTACTTCCAGTGCTGTGTCGCTCGGCATTGAAAATCCTCAGCGTGTACTCGCGGCCCACCCTAAGAATGAGCTGTTGAGAGAAAAATGCGTGCCGCCAGAAACAAAAACAATAGTGCGATTCAACCGGAATCAGTGACGTTTAATACGAGCTGCAAACAAACACTTTCGGAATCAGTTGCACGAAACTCACGTTTTGTGTAATGCCGACGTTGCTAACGACCGGCACATCCGGAGGGAGGGAAATTGTCGCCGATTCGGGACTGTGCAGTCCACCCATGTCTGCGGCATTCAACAAAAAAGAAATAATAGGGCAACTGTCACGAAAGGCGAGCAATTTTGAAAGGCGAGCAATTTTTTGTTTCTCGTGACTGCGTCTTTCCACTTTGCTCACCAACAACGAGATAGCCATCGATGAAAGCCCAAAAGTCGTCGTCTCCGGTGAACTTAAACGACTCGAATCCCTTGTACTGGAACTTGATTGCAAGCTCAGTGGTGAAGCCGTAGTTATTTCCGTTGGATGCATAGTCCCCGTAGCCAAGCCCGTTCAAGGGATAGAACCCGCTTCCATCGGAAGACGTAGTGGCGGCACTCTTAAACTTGTCCGAGCCTGCTGTTATGCGAACCCACTTCATCGTCTTATCAACACGTCTGCTTTCGTATCCCCCCCTAAATGGGCCGTCGTGGTACCACGAGTAAAACGTGTCGGGGCTGATGAAGCAGCGAGATCTTTCCGCCAGATTCCAAATGTTCACGGCTACCGGCTTACTGTTAAACGCAAACAAGAACGTGTGGTGTGTTAAACACGTGACGTATCACCCCAAAAAACAGATGCAACAAAAGACAAAGAAAGGGATCGCCTGCGATCAAAAGAAAAAGCGAAAAAATTCTCGTAAAAGAAATAGCGACTCACTTATCAGCGTCAAGGCGTTGCTCCACCACGTTTCTGGTAGATGTCGTGTACGAGCTGCGCTCAAAGTCAGGATGGCGAAGAGTGGGGCTGGAGGGTAGTCCCGAGTGGTGGTCGCGGAATATGACGTCGACGTAGATCTCGTTGGTTTCACACTGTGCCTGGGCGAACGCAGCAAGAACCAAAAGCGCCACAGCAGCTTTTAGAAGCAGCGAGAGTGTGCGTGCCCGCTCCATGTTGCCTGCTGTCGACCACGCAGGCCGATGCTCAAACAACGACTTTAAAAGGTCACAGGGTTTGACAGATTGCAATACGACAACTGGAAGATTTCCCCACGAAGTCACACGCATTCAAAGCAACACGCACTTCAAACTGATGTAATTGGCGCGTGTGTTGGATGATCAAACAAAACTTCTTTTTGTGCAGTGGAATGGAATGGATTTGCGTGTGTTGTGTGGATGCGCACACAGACGCGTTGTCGGATCCGGACCGATTCTGACGGATGCAAATCTGCGCCACGGACGGATTCGGCAGAATGAATTGATCGCGGGTCTGATTTCAGCCACAAATACGCGTCCCCGCCAGTTGGTTTGTGCCGGTGGATAGGCGGATGCAACGGACTAATGACGCATGTGTGGGAAACCGCAAACGGCGTACACCGCCGACCAATCACATCGTCCTCCACACGCAACACCAATCAGATGCATTGCCGCAATCTCGCTTAATTGGTGAGAATTATCTGCCGAGGCCTCGGCACGTGGGGACACATCCCACCCACGCCATTGCGCTGCCCCGGATGTGTGACTATAATGTGAAAATTGGTCGAAAATCGTTGCAAAAATAGCCCACCAATTCGAGATTGCTTGCTCGAGCGAGTTTGAAGGACTCTGCACGCACACACACACACGCCGTATCTCTGTTTCTGTCGCATAGCCCCATGCGTCCCTCCCATCACGTCGTCATTCGTCGCACATTTGCTCCTTTATTAGACGACACTGTTGCAGCAATATAATTGTCCTCTGTACGTATTTACTGAGATAAGCGTCTTTACATCTCCGTTTGAAAAATGATGCTTGCTCGGCTTTCCAGGTCGGCCGTTGCCGCGCCTGCTCTTGCACAGGTACTTTGTGATTCCGCTCTATGTTGCGACGTATTGCGACCAACGCACTTTGATTCTGGAATCTTGGCGCCTCAAAAAATGTGTAGAAGCACGACTTTCGACGGATTATCTTGTCGTTGGAAGGGCTTTTTACTTAATTTCTGCACAAATTACATTCGACTACTGGACATCACCAGATGTGGGCTCTGTCCGTTGCCATATGAAATGCATCTTATATTTCTCGCACATTTTGTCGATGATGTAGGTTCGGGGTCTTGCCACAGCTGCTGCTGCACAGGCTGCTCCCCTCAGGGTATGTATGATGAAAATTGCGTCCCTATTTGTTGTTATAATTTCGCTGCAATTTCTTATTTGTTCGTTTATTTGAGGACGTATGATTAATGCTTGGGCCGATGCAATAAACGCACCCACGAGAGATCGATTACATTTCGCATGAATCGGCTCCCCTGGATGTCGCAACGCCCCGAGAATGACCATCAGTGCGTCTTGTGTCATGCAGCCTCCTCTTCGCGCGTACGGTGTCACTGGTCGGTATGCCGAGGCCCTGTACACGTCGGCCAGCAAGAGCAAGGCGCTCGATGCTGTCAACCGGGATATGGAGGCCATTGCTGACCTTGTGAAGAAGAACGGCAAGTTTGTTGGCTTTCTCAAGGATCCCACCAAGAGCCGCGCAAAGAAGGCAGAGTCCATCAACACCCTGCTGAAGTCGGTTAACTTCAACCCCGTCACGGTCAACTTCTTCAGTGGGTGTTGTTGCAGCTGCATTTGTTTTGCATACACGCCTTCTCTCTATTCCCCATTCGACTCGATTTTGTTTGCGTCGTCCCTGCGGGTACATGTGCGCTAGGTTCCGTGTCCGTGGCCTTGGTAATGCTGACGTGACGTGTCATATGGTGGTGCGTGTGTTGCGTGTGTTGTGTGTGTTTCGTGTGTGCGTTTTCATCGCAGCTGTCCTTGCCCAGAACAACCGCCTCGCGTGGACCGATTCCATCACGGAAACCTTTGGCAAGATCATGCGGTCGCACAGGAAGGAGATTGGCTGCACGGTCGTCACGGCCAAGGTGTGTGCTTATCAAATGATCCAACTCGCACATTTTGCACCCGTGTGTGCATTGTATTTCTTTTTGTGTGTCTGTCTATTTGGTTGTTTGTTTGTTTGGGAATGCTCTGTGCCAATATCATTGCCACGCAAGTCCCGGTGGGGGTTATGTATGCATACACATGTGTGCATGCGTGTGTGTGTGTCCCCGGAGAAGGTAGACGGGCAGGCCTCTCCTTGATGCATTTAAAAGATCGTGGCGTGCGTGGTGAATTCTGCCTGATCCCACGATTGCGTCTGCCTGTGCTACAATCATAGCCCCTTGACGATGCTGCTATCAAGAAGCTCGAGAGCTCGATCAGCGGCTTTGCCGCACAGGGACAGACCCTCATTATCACATACAAGGTGAGGAAAGCCACGGGATGACCGCACGGGCCTTGCTTGCGTGCGTCCGTATATTGTGTTTGTATTTGTGTTTTTCGTGTCACTGAGCCATCCATCCGTAGCTGGAGATGTGTGTTTTGGCGTTCGTGCCGTTGAACCGCTGTGCCTTTGTTGTGCGCGCAGGTGGACCCTGAAATTGTTGGAGGCGTCATTGTCAACATTGAGGAGGAGCTCTACATTGACATGTCGGTGGCTACGAAGGTTCGTTGTTTGTGTTGTTCTCCCAATGCCCCCTCCCCTCTCCTCCCCTCTTGGTGCTGCTCCTCTGACGGGATTGTGGTTACTGTTGGTTGAGAGTGCGTCACTCTTTGATGCCCATCCGTTGATCTTTTTTTGCCTCCCACTTCTTTTAGAGAAAGAAGTTTTCGTGTTTTATTGCCAGTTGTTGTAGTCTCCCACTGACAACGGTGCATTTTTTGGAATGGTTTTATTTTGCATATATTGCACTGAACAATAGATCAAGAAGCTCACCCAGGCGCTCTCTGCGAGCCTGTAAATAACGACGAAAAATGCATGTCCTGAGGAGAGACCCCGTGGATGATGTTGCGTTGTTAGTCTTGGACGGTGTGGAATGCCGTTATCGTGTATGAAAGGATTGAATTGCGGAGCGTTGACCTGTTAGATGTCGGCTGTGTTTTGTTTTGGGTTTCGTCTGTTCTACTTTTTGGCGCGCGTGTGGTTGCGTCGATTAGACCGGATAAAGAGCAGTGTGTCTCTTGTCCGTGCAAATTATTGTGGAGTGAGTTTGCGTATCGTTTCTCGAGTGCGACGACAGGTACACTATAAATTACTTGTCAGCGTGAATGTTGGTTGCCGGGACGTGAAGTTGTGCCTATTGTATCCCTTGGGAATTTCCACAGTTTTTTCAGTGCAGTCCCTTGAATCACGCCCGTTGTCGTTGTTTTTGATGCCCGCACACGGCTTGAGTGAATTCAGATTGATGAAAGATGACTAAATCACATTATGTTTTGTAGATTCAAGCATTATGATATTATGTTAATATCGCCCACCACGGTCAAGGGGAACGAACAAGTCATACAAATCTTACGCAGCCGTACACACAGACAGCCCACAGGCACGCCGTGGCGTCAAGCTCACGGCCCACGCCAAAGGGAGCAAGGACAGCTCTATTTACAACACAGATAAAGCAAGCAAACGCACGCAGATGCATTCACGCTAACGACGCAAGGAAATAAAAGGCGAACCACGCCGACAATGCGGGAAAAAAAATACAGCAGGTAAAACAAACGCAAAAACACCGCGCATTAAACAATCACCACACAAGGAATCAAGAAGACATACACACACACAAAATGAAGAGAAAAAAATACGCTTTGCACCTATCCGACATAATATTACACACAGGTAGCAGACATCGGGCACGTGCAAACATATTACGGATAATTGACGGAGAAAAAGAGCCAGATAGCGAATTCGCCCGTCGTTTCTAGTTCTTTGCCGCCTTGAAATTAAACTCAAATTTCAGCACAATTTCGCCACTGTTGACACCGTCGAGAGACATCTGGAGGCGGCGCAGGCGGAACGGATCCATTGCCTCGAGTGTACGAATGTCAAATTCAACAGAGCCGAGGAAATCTGCAGGTATGCGGAATGTAAAAACGGAAAGGGATGCATAGCGTCAGAGAAACGAGTTTGTGTTGTGTCGTGTTGTGTTGTGTGTTGTGAGTTATATAGCAGGAAGGAGCGTTGCCGAGGGCGACGGCACAGACGGGCGGGCCAACAGCGAGCGAGAGCGGAGTGGGACAAGGTGGCTGTATTTGTAGCACACTCACACACACACACACACACGCGCGCGTTTCAGTGACTCACCGTCCTTGGAGTATTCGTCCTGATCATAGACAGATACGTTCAATCGCTCATCAAGGCTTGTGATGGTGAGGAAAAACTGCACAAACGGAAACCAAATACACACACACACACACACACACACACATATATATGTGACAGAGCCAGTCAGTGATCCGACAATGTACAGTCAGGTCGTCTTTCAAGGGGGGTCTGACTCACAATGCCCAAGAAAATAATGTCGCCAAAGGAGGAAGATGCAAGCCGCGTCCCTGCACAAGTCTGCACGCACACACTAACGTACCTCACTGTTCCACGCGCGAGGATTGAGATTCTCCTTGATGACCTTTGTCTTGACACACTGGTCACCAAGGCGGATCACGCAGTAGGGATCGCTCTTGCCTGCACACAAAACAAAACACATCCATTCACAAGACAAGCACATTATGCATTAGTGAAGCGCCACGACAGACAGAAATACACCAATCAACCCAAACACGTTCAACATGCTACCACACAGTCTCAATTAATCTCATGTTGGCGCATGGGACTAAGGTGATAGCCCTTTGCCATATGCAATGTGCATGTACAAAATTCAATACAAACAAAATGAACTTAACGACAGGGGCCCCAGTACTCTTATTAAGGAATCACACGTGCTCGCGAATTTGACGCACCGTTTTGATCAGCGGCAGTGAGGTTGATGCCCTCAACAACCGTCAGAGTGAGTGTGCCGAGGCGGGTATCCGACTGGCTAAATGTGCGGCCTGGCGAAACAATGACAGATGGGATGGACCACGTTAGAAAAGCGGTACTCGGATATGGAAAAAAGCGCACACCCGCCGCACTCCCATTGCGGGCTATGCGACAACAACAAGGATACGGGCAGATGAAGTGCACCAGCAGACGCGAATACAGGTCAGTGGGCTTGGAGAGCTCCACAGCACGCAAACACACACACAAACACATAACACACAACATACACGCACCCTTGGATGTCTCAATCTGATGCTCCAGGTATGACTGGTGGGCCTGCGAAATTCTATCAATCCACAGCTTGCGCTCGCGTGCATTTTCGGTACGCAAATTGTGCACTTCCTGGTTGTGAATGATTTGAAACACGCAATTGTCTGCACAAGCAAAAGTACACACCACAACAACCAACAACCAACAGCCATTCGAAAAGCATGTCAGCATCACATGTGTCACGCACGCTCATCACATTGCACAGCCAACGACGCCCATTCGCACCAAACCAACCAAGGATTGCAAAAACACAGCACGCAGCACAACACGCACCGTATGCCGGGTTGACGACATCCTTGACCGCAATCATGTGAACGGGAATCGGCTGTGTGTACACAAAGGGCACATTTGGATGGTGTTATCGCCCGAAACACAATATAGATACCGACACACACCACGGCCAACACACAAGCATCCGCAGTCCAAGAGCTCTACCAACAAACAACGTACATACACACACGAAGAAAGCAGAGGGCGTCGGCGTCGTGCTCATCCGCAGGCGATAAACGAGGTGCACGAGGTAACCACAGAAGCGCACACTCAGGCCCACCTTCTTGTAAATGTAGAACTGGAAGTCGGCGTCTGCACGCGCACCCGCAAGCATTGGTTTGTAGCGGCGCGTCATGAGCACAAGGTCGTTGAACAGAAAGACATAGAGTTCCTTCCCACTCTTCAGCTTATAGAGGCAGCCCTCGTGAAGGTACTGTCGCGGTCCAACCGAATTCGTGTCCGAGGTCACATCCAGCTTCTGCGAGATCAATATCAAGATCAAAAGAAGCAATACAAAAGTGTCAAAGACCGGTACACAGCGAGTAAAATGGATGGTGCATGAGCACCTGAAAGCAAATTCAAGAGACGAACAGTGATGTTTGTGTGTGTCCCAACCTCCGTGAGCGTGTCTGTGTTGAGATGCGCCTGGATCCACTTGAGCTTGTGTTCGCTTTCCTTGCGGCGCACTCCCTCGTTCACTGCAGCAGCCAGATTCTCGGACTTTTCGAGGGCAAGGCACATGTTGGCATAGTCGGGGTGGTCTGTCGGCGTGTGCTGCTTGATCTGCACTCAACAACAACAACAGTGGCGCCAGTGTGAGATGGTTGACATGCAGCATGATATAGTGGAAAGATTGGTCATCCCACTACAAACGACATCAGCCAACTGCCCATTCTCACACAAGGCCTGTCCAACAACAAAGACGACAACAAAAGCAACAGCAGCATGGGGATCCCATCACCGTCGACGCCACATTGACGCACCTTCTGGAGGAGGAGCGGGTACTTTGTGATGCGCTGCATCGGCTTGAGCAGAAAACTGCTGAGGGGAAGATGCCCCGTGCGCGTGTCCTGCGCAACCTTCTTCAAAAACTGAATCCACGCAACACCCGTCTTGTTTGACAAAAATGTGGCCGATTTCGCCTGCCCGCTGCAGTACTGGATGTATCCCTCCATTTGCGGAAACTGCGCGACGAAAAAAACAGAAAAACAAGAGTGAATATATGCAAAGATGACAAAATAACGCCAACAAACATATGTAGATGTCCCATAAAGCACAAGACACAAGAAGCAAAGCAATAAACACACAACAGATCAACCATCAAAGACATCGAAAAGATGCGGTAATGCATTTCACACACGCGCACCAATAAGGCACTCATTGCCATGGATGCAAGAAAATCGACCGACGAATGCACTTCCGCACGCAAAAGTATACCGCCCAGCAAGCACGCACAGAAAGCACACCACTACGTCGCAGACATGCACAACCACACACCTCGCGCACAAGAATATCGCCAAGCGATTTGACGATGAAGTGGTCTGCCTGTTGCCGTTGGACGAGGGCCTGGACGAGACGCTGGTTGCACGTGAGCAGGTGCTCCCAGTTGGTGAAGAGCGTGTGGAGTTCCTGCTTCGTCACGAGGCCCTTGTCGCGCATGGGATGGTAGAACAACTGCAGCAGCATACAATGCATCCATACGCACACGTACACGCACGCACAGGTAAGAAGAAAGTACCATGCCCACTCCAGGACACAGAATCGCAACAAAACCCAAAATCATAATGCACGCACACACACACACTCCACTTATGTCTGATTCGCAAAGCTCTGCAAGCATGCTTCTAACAACGCTCAAGCCACACCTCCATCACGAGTTCAAGGTCCTTCACGTAGCTCTGTTCGGTGAAGATGAGCTCGTAGATTAGATTCTGTCGTTTCGCCTCAGCAGGTGTCACAGTGGATGCAATTTCGGCACCAACAACAGCGGCCCAGTCGATCTCCTGGATGACCATATTGCTTCGCCCACCGTCCACTGTCAAATTACAGGAAAAACAGATATTCACAACCGATGTCAACAAAGAGAGCCAAGAACGTTCGGGTGAGCTCCTTTCTGAAAGTGCGACTGACGCTAGCTGTGTGATGAGCGGAGAGAAGGGTGCCACTGAATGCAGATTGCATGCCCCTGCCACATGGCCCTGTGACAACACGCCGCCCGCATGCCTTCCAACCAGGCATCCTTCTGAATACGAAACCCACACGGACAAAGCAGCGGGGCCACGAGGGAAATTTGCCACACGCCACACCAACGAGCAACACAAAAGGAGAGTGCATGCCGACAAATATGCACACACAAGAGGCATAATAACATCGATCTAGAACCAACGGGGGGTGGGTTTATTGCCCTGGGCGGTCTCTTCTTTCCCAACAGAAAAGAAAAACACAACACCACAAAACAAAAAAAACACAACATATACGATAAGACGAAAAAGATGATGACAAAA
Source organism: Pigoraptor chileana (assembly GCA_943704495.1). Classification (NCBI taxonomy): domain Eukaryota; class Filasterea; order Ministeriida; family Capsasporidae; genus Pigoraptor; species Pigoraptor chileana. The sequence continues at coordinate 11,228 of CALSCR010001256.1, forward strand.
AAAACACAACAAATAGCAAGCGCGGAACACACAGCAGACACGTGGCACTCGGGGGGAAGGATGCGTTTTCTACCGGCGTACAGCCTGGACGGCCCCACAGAACACTGACACTCACATGAACACAAAACCACAAGACAGACACACAGACACAGGGAAAGTATCGCCGTGAGACCGCCCAGGCAATTAACCATCACCACCCCCCTCCCCCTCTGCACCGTTTCAATGACGGACAGGAGCCAACACAGAGACACAGACGCAACACATCATCACCACACGCGCAATTGCATGCAACACGACGACGCTTAGCCCGTACGTTTGGTGATTCCCTGGGCTCCTCCCGCAGGCTCCTCACAGTAGCTGATGGGAAAATACCCAACTTGCCCGTTGAGCTCGCCCTCCCACCACCCGCTCTCGTCGCGGTGTCGAACAACAATAGAGTCGCCCTCTGAAAACGACAACTCATCCGACTTCTTTGCAGCATACGAAAACTTGGCAACCGCAATGACTGCGTTGATTTTAAAAGACGCAAATTTGGTATAAGTTTAGAGGGTGAACAGAAAGTATCCCTGGGATATACCCAACCAGACATAACCTAGATATCCTTCCAATGGCTCACCTTCGTCAAGCAAAGAGTGCGACGACCCCGTTCGGAGCATCGACTTTCTCGCGACGCGGGCGCCGAGGGCCGGTGCAATGCCAGAGGGAATGCTGGCGGCACCACCACCCGTAGATCCCGTTGTGCTCGCCTTCTTCTCCATGAGTTGCACACACTCTGCAGGGAACCAGCCCGTCTCCTTCTTCTTGCCGCGGCTTTGTGCGGTGCCCTCCCACCAGTGCGCGTCGTCCATCGACTTGATCTGGATCAGTTGACCCATCTGCAGCGCAAGCTCGGTGTCCTTGGTGGCATTGTACGCTTTGATGACCTTGGCAATAACTGAAAGAAGAAGCAAGGGGCACCCCAACACATGAGTACAATGACAACAGAGATAGCCCTTCCAACTGCTTGTCTGTGTCCTCCGTTCATGCACGACACAAACACACATTCGAATATAACCCACCAGGCATACTGCTCTTCTTAATGCCAGTGACGGCAATCGATGCCCGCCTGCCAATCGCGGGCGAGCTCGTGTTGCTACCGGTGGACTCTGTGTCGCCACGCAAGTGAGACGACGGAAAGTAACCGCGCATTCCGTTGCACTCGCCCTCCCACCAGCCGTTGTCGTTGCGCTGGAGGACGCGGACGGAATCACCGGAGTTGAAGGTAAGGTCCCCATCCTGGCCTCCTGAATACGCGTGCTGAGCGACCATGTCTGCAAACAATCAACAACGGGCACAGTCAGCATATTTCGGTAGCGAATACAGCTTCAAATTTGGAGGGACCATTTTTGCATGATCTGTCGCAATTGCCACAAAAATGCCCTTGCACTGAAACCCACATTCGCCAGCCTCAATGACGACTGTGGGCTTCGGGGGCTCCGGCTGCGGGGCCTCCTGCACATAGTTGGCAGGAAAGTAGCCCGTGGCGCCGCCAACAGTTCCCTTCCACCATCCATCCGTTCCCTTCTCCACAACAACAACCGCATCGCCAGCAGAAAACGACACCTCATCGTCGTTGGCGGCCGCATATGTATACAACGCAACATATTCTGCAATCGTGCATGGAGCAAACGTGATCAGCGAGGAGCACACGAAGTAATGTACAGTCAACGGTATTCTTCGCAACACGCACACACACACACACACACAAAAACTTTGGCACTCACGGTCGTCAGCGACTGCAGTCGCGGCTGGAAGAGAATTGGTTGAAGACGTCCCAGAGAGATTTGTGTGTGTCGACGCCCCGCCGAGGATTGGGGCGCTGGCGGTGGAAATGACGCCCGCGGATGTGGATCGAGCCATGATGGCGGCGACCTGCGCCTTCTTCCTGTTGCGCTCCTCTTCCTCCTTTCTCCGCCTTTCTTCTTCAACGGTCTTCTTCTTCTTCTCTTCCTCCTCCTTGCGCTTCCGCTCGTCCTCGATGGCCTTCTTCTTCTTCTCCTCCTCCTCGAGCTTCCTCTTCTTCTCCTCCTCTTCCTTTCGCTTCCGCTCGTCCTCAACGGCCTTCTTCCGCTTCTCTTCCTCCTCCTTCTTCTTCTTTTCCTCCTCCTCCTTCTTCTTCCGCTCCTCATCAACCTTCCTCTTCTTTTCTTCCTCAAGCGCAGCCGCCTTCTTCTTGCGATCGTCCTCGTCCTTCTTCTTCTTGTCCTCGTCCACCTTCTTCTTCTTGTCCTCCTCCTCCAAACGACGGCGCGCTTCTTCTTTCTTCTTCTGTGCTTCCTCTAACCGCCGATTCTCCGCATCGAGGCGAATCAGTGTCTCTGCTTTGCGCTTCTCATCCTCAATTCGCTGATTCTCCTCCTCAAGCTTCGCGAGCATGTCGCTCTCCGAAAGCACAGCGCCAGCAGCAAAGCTGCCGTTCGTAGCCGAGTGCGACGGCTCCTGCTGCACGGCATACGTTGCAGGAAACAGCCCCACAACGCCGTCAAGCTCGCCCTCCAGCCAATCGTTGTCGACGGTGGCAACAAACCGGATGAGCGCACCAGCCTCAAACGACAGCTCGTCAGCGTTCACCGCAGTGTAGTCGTACAATGCAGAGTAGTAGACGTCGGCGGGCGCTGCGTTGTAGTGTGATTGTGCGGGAGCTTCCTCCGGTTTCGCTGCCGCGTGCTGGGGCGATTCGGGCTCATCAGACACGCCATTGTACTCGTGGACGTCGGTATCGACCACGGACACCTCAGGCACAAAGGCTACCTTAGGCTTCAATTCTGTAAACACGAAAAAAACAGTCAGAAAAACAACAGTCAGTTAAGGTACACTAAGAGTAGAAACCGATAAAAGCAAACCACAGTCAAAGCCAAAAATTGCGAGCACAACGCAGAAGTCAAGACAAGTGCGTACCCTTGGGCGGCAGTGCGGGCACCACTTTGGCGGGAGTAGGCGGGGCCGCATTTGAGACAGGGACGCTGACGGTTGGGGGTTTCGCGGGTGTCGGAGGGGCGACCACGACAGCCGGGGTGGGCTTTGCGGGCGTTGGGGGTGCAACCACAGCCGGAGTGGGCTTTGCGGGTGTCGGAGGAGCGACAACGGCAGCTATGGTGGGCGCAGGCGTAGACGCAGCGCTGGGCTTAGAGGGCGGCGGCGGCGCTTTCTTTGGGGTGGATGCTACTGTTACTGCCGCAGCTGTTGCCACTGTGGCCGCGGCTGCTGCTGCTGCCGCTTCCTCGCGTGCCTTGCGCTCCCTGGCCTCGCGCTCCTCTCGCTCTTTCTGCTCGCGGAGTTCCTTCTCGCGCCTCTCCTGCATCTCCTTCTCTTTCTCCCGACGCTGCTGCTGCTCCTTCTCCTCCTTCTCCCGACGCTCCTTATCCTGCCTATCCTGTCGTTCCCTCTCTTCACGATCCCGCTTAATGCGCTCCTCGCGCTCGCGGCGTTCCCGTTCGTCTCGTTCACGCTTGTCGGCGTCTTCACGTGCACGCCGCTCCTTAAGATTCCGCATGTGCTCTTCGCGCGCACGGCCAATCTCCGCTTCAAGCAATACGCGCTTCCTGTCTGTCAGCTGATCGACGAGGCGAGTTGCCGTAATAAGCTCCGTACGGAGTGTCTGACCCTGGGTCATCAATGACGCATGCTCGGCCTTCTTGATTGTAACATCCGCTTCCATAGTGCGCACCTCCAGCTTCAGGCGCTCCACCGAATCGCGCACACCCTGCAGCAGCGACTGCATGCGCTGAGTGTTGTTGTTTCCAGCAAGCGCTTCCTGGATCATCTCAATTTGCCGTTGCAGACTCCGCTTCTGATCCACAAGACCAATAAGCAGAGCGCGCGTCTCGTCGCACTCAAACTTCACCTCATCAAGTGCCATTGTGCGCACATTCAATTCTTCTTGAGCGCGCGAAGCCTGCACGCGCTCGTCGCGGAGACGCACGGCCAGCTCATCCAGCTCAGCCTGAAGGGGTCCCCGCCGCAATCGAAGTGCGCTCAGTTCTTCCCGCAGACGCTCCGAAGACAACTGTGCGCGCCGGCGCCCCTCAATCTCTCTCTCCTTGAGATCCTCCAGGGCTGTGCGTGCACGCCTCGCCCACGACACAAGCTCATCGCGTCGACGACGGTCCTCCTCTCTCCGCTTCTCATCCTCAAGAATGCGCTCGCGCTCGCGCTGTCGAGCAACTTCCGCCTCAAGCTGACGCTGACGTTCGCGCTCCTCCTGCTCGCGTCGCAAGCGGTCGAGTTCCCTCTTCCGCTCTTCCTCTTCCCGCTGCTTACGCTCAACCTCCTCGCGATGCTTGCGCTCCATATCCTCCGCCTCACGCCGCCGCCGCTCCAGCTCAGCCTGCCCGAGCTTGAAGTTCTCGCGAAGGCGGTCTTCAATGTCCGGAGCAGATGACGCTTCTGGCTTTGGCGAATTCTGAATGTGCTGCTGTGCCTTTTGTTTTCGCACCGACGGAGGAAGCATCTCATCATTCAACACTGCAGGAATGGCGACCCCACTCTTGGCACGGTTGATCAGGTGCATGGCAAGAGCAAATTCCTCGCTCGTAAGGGAGCCGTCCTTGTCAATATCGGAAAGCGACCTGTACATTTCATTCCAAAAAAACAAAAACAAAGCAGCAACACATATGCTCAGCCAATTGCACACAAACCCAGACAATCACAACACTGTCCAACGGCTGCAGAGAAAAGGAAATTAGATGAAACGAAAACGAGCGGCTGCCATTTGCAAAGACATCCGCATTCGAAAACGCACCAAATTTGCGCGAGAAGACCCTGCGGGAGACCAGAGTTGACGAGCACGGCCTTTGCCTGCAGTCCCGTCAGCAGCCCCGCCCTCCGCTGATCCAGTTGATTGAACATTTGATTGTACTTTAGCCGCTCGGCGTGGCTCACAATCCAGTCCTCACCGGGCGCCGCCGCACCCACTGCGGTCGGCTGCACGCCCGCCGCAGGGACCGCAGTAGGAAGCGCGCCGATCGCAACCGGAACGGTCATTGGAATACCGCCCGTCTGGACAACCATGGGAACAATGCCCGCAAGTGGAACTGCTGTCGCGGCCGATGAACGAGATATAAGTGAGGGAGGCAGTGTCGAGGGAGGATCAACACCACGGATCTTTGCTTGCAAGAGATGCATCGCAATCGCAAACTCATCCGCAGTCATGCGCCCATCCTTGTCGACATCCGCAAGGTTCCTGAGAATTGCAACCGTGTTTTAATGAGTACTTATTATAAAAGCTTCCGAGTTTGAAGCACACGACAAGAACAAATGCGGAAAACTCACCATATATGCCCCAGAATTGGTACAGGAAGCTTAGACTGCATAAAATATTCACGCGCTTGCAAACCTGCGCAACATCGGAATAAATGAATTTTCCCGCACGTATGAGAGCAATGAAGCATCTTTGGTACACAGAGAAGTGCAGCAGGATATATGACACGAGGACCAATGCGTATTGATTGGTTCGCGTAGCCGGATGAAATGGAAACAGCGTGCCACGATGGACACGGTCGACTTTTCCATGCAACGTGGCTCATCCACTTATTGCTTTCAACCCAGATGGAACTATTACACACCCGTCAAGTATCCGCCCTGCGGTTTCAGGCTCAAAAAGATAGAATCCGACCGAGCGCGCTCCTCGGGCGTGATGATCCACTGCCCCTGCTGCATGTACGCCATGGTTGCGCGCTTGGGATGACGACACCCAACGACCAACAGGCACGACGACAGCAATTACAGGCGCATGCGTGGGCTATCGCACGCCGGCCGCTACACAAAGGGAACGACCCCCAGAGGTGCGCGATGGGGACGCCCACGGGGGCTGGTGTCGATAGGGCGGGGAGACAAGGCCCACTTCCACACGCAGGATGCCAAACGCGAATTGCGATATAAACGAGGTTTCGGCACCTGAGTGGTGCACTTGTGAGTGAGCACACAACACAGGCTACAATAGAATGTCACAACACAAAAGTGTTCTCGTTGGAATGATAGTGCTCCAAACAAACAGACGGTCCTCGTGCACACGCTTGCAAGAATGCGTGGGCAACGCAGTTTTGCAGTGGGGAGTGTTCACGTGGAACAAAACTATTGTTTGTAAGCCAACTGCTCTTCCCCGTCGCTGATGCTTGCGCACAGTCCCTTGCACAAGTGTGTAGTGTGGCTGCATCTGAGGACTCCATCCCAGTGGAGTCCACACGATGCGTATACACCTCGTTGGTTGCGTGCATGCGTGCGTGCATCATGTGTGCGAGTGTGCGTGTGTGCGCGTTTGTGCCTCTGTCTCTCTTACCCCCAGTTCAAGATTTGATTGTTTTTTATAAAACGAATGCCCAAATAATTGCGGCAGGCATCATTTGAACTTGAAATTTCAATAACATGCTCATAGAATTTGCACTTTATTCGCTCGACTCAAATAATGCAAAAACTGCTCGGTCAAAATGTGGGCGGCGCGAGGATAATCCAGGATTTACTCCTACATGATCACGTGATATCACATGACACCTTGCTTGCACGAGCTGAGGATTGGCGAACACAGTTTGGTACTGCGGACCGCTTGTTGGACCATAAACATACCAAATAAAGGCTGCATTCATCAAAATACCTAAGACTGAGGTAAAGGCTCGGCAGTAGACCTTATTCGAGATCAGATCCGTGTGCTATTGAGCAGATAGTGATCGCACACAGCAAGACCTCTCAAAACAGTGGGGCTCACAAGGCATGTCCAATTATCCCGGCTCAGACGACTCTGTAGTAGTAATGCTCTGTACAAAAAGTTTCATTACGACTCCAAAAATTCTTGACGTAATCAGTTTAACGTTGATGGGATCCGCAAAGCTAGCATTCGTTCATGTGGGAATTGCAACAACAACAATAATAGCAACGAAGAGCAAGAGGATGCAGATGATGTACCCTGGGAGAGGGAGAGTGATAGGGAGGGCGAAAAGAGAGAGCGAAAATGACATCATCAGCAACCGCATAGCCAGCCCCCTCAACCGTGGAAACACACTGACACACGGGCCGTGACCAGGCAACTCACCACAGCTGGATGCCTTCTCCGTCACTGAGAGCACGTGCTTTGTCTCACGATCGAGCAAGGATTTTGTGTGGTCTGTCCCGCGCTCGAGATCATCCAACAGATCTGCAATTGACAGCCCCAAAATGTTACCCTCAGTGCACAAAACAAGAATACCAAGACCAAATTCACACACACACGCAGTCATGGTCATGTGGACACAACCAAGCCCAGCTATTTGGCCTTTCAACAAGGCTTAATCAACAAGGAAAATTAAAACCAGCAATTAACAACAGGCATCAGTGCGCACCCGCATCGGCGTCCAGGGTGTCCGATAAAGTGACACCAATCTCGCGTTGGCGTCGAATGCTCTGTGAAAGCGCCTCAAGTCCGTCGTCTTGTTCTGCAACCCCCAATGTAGGTGATCCAAGCAGATTTTACACAGCAATGGGCTCAGCTTTATCAGTATAAACTAAACAAATGGAGCATACACGATCGGACACAAAAAATTCAAGAAATGCACAGAAAGGAGAACGACGGCAAGACGCGTTTTCTCAGTTGCACACACACGCACACGCACACGCACAGACACAGACACAGAAACACACACGCAGACAGATTAAACACAAAAACACTCACACAGACACAGACATACGCACACGCACAAGCACATGTACAGACACACACACACAACACAGAAACACAGCGATTCACTCACGTCGCATAACGTCCGTCTGCCGTTGCAGAAGCCCATCGTTGCTGAGCGACCGCGACTCGTCCGTCTCACGCCCCCACGCACGCGGGGCAGCCGCTCCACTCCCAACAGTATCGGCATCAAGAAGATCATCGCTAGACAGACGCCATTCGAAGCAAATAAAAGGGGGATTCCGGTAAGAAAAGCGACTTTTGAAGCAATGAGTACTCTGAATATATAGTCACAAAGTAATTGCCAGGAGAGTGGATACTCACTCATCGTCAGTGGCAAATGTGACTTCTTTGCGCTGTTGCTGTCGCATCTGCTCCACGCGATTCTTCAGCCGCTGCACTTCTTCTTTTCGCCGTGAAAGCTCTCTCTCGGGCCTGGATTATGGAAAGGCCGGAAGGAATGTCATTGCACCGCGCACAGCTCTCAAATTTCACATAGATGAACACGTGAACGTAGGCTGCATGATATCCCGATACGAGAGATCGGGCTGCGCATAAACTCACATACGAAATTGCCGTGCTTCAGCAATAAGTGCATCCTCCAGCTTGAATGTGTCTGCACTAAGTTTGCCCAGCTTGTTTTGTATACCGGCCACAATCTGCGTCCAAAGAAACGAAACGAATTTAGCAAGTTGAAAATATATATAATGATCATGACAACCATGCGGCTGTGACACGTTGAGACATAGTCACCTTGGATGCCGAGCCCCCTGTTCGTTGTGTCTTACTGCGTGCATTAAGGTCTGCCATGACCTCATCCGCAAGACGATTAAGACGGTCGCACTCGGCGATCCTGCAACGCAACCACACAATTGCATGGTGGGTTGTCGGAAACGGAGAGGAGAGGAAGAGCAAGGGTGTCGGCATGCATCGCCTCTGGAAACATTCACACTTAAAGATCAAAACTATTGTGGCATGCACGTCATTGTAAGCTGCGCACGCTATACAGAGAGGGCACACTCACCACGCATCGCCTTTCGCCATCTCGTCGAGCGCTATTCTGTTCGTCATCAAAGACGCACCACCGAAGGTAGCCAACTATCACTAACAAACTCAAACAGCTCTTAAGATTAAGTATGTTCAGAACGAAACAAAACAAGCACGCAAACTAAGTGAGAATTGAAAAAGGGTATGTCAACCTCAGTTCTGTTCATAAAGTAGTGCGATTGCTTCGGTGTTGCCTCTTGCATCTTCTGATGGGCCGTGCAAATCATTTGGCATTTGTCAAACTTTATGTGTAAAATGCACAAAATTTCAATGTGTTGGGCACGGACGTGCATACTGCTGACCTGACTGCAAAAAAATGAACAGAAACAGACAAAGCTAAATCGCAGCAATACTACTGGTTTGTATTTTAATTGTGCAAAGGGACGACCGTCACAACCGGCCACAAACAACGAAAAACAAAAGAGAGAGAGAGAGAGAGAGAATCGGTACAGGGGTCATATAGAAAGGATAGATCAAAACTTGAAAGTTATAGCCCGCTTCCAATCATCGGGTGCATACATACAGAGAGGGTCCACAGACGCACAACCGCGCCTCACAAATGCACAGACTGCGAATGCAAAACGCCGTTGTGTGTCAGCCTGTCGGCCTGAACGAGCCAAAGGACCGCTTATTCGGCGTCATCCTTGGACGACGACGTCGTTGCACGCTTGGCCTTCGACTTGAGAGACGACACCTCGCGCTGGAGAGCCTCAACAAGCTCCGTCTGCTCCTCGAGTTCGCGCTGGACCTTGCGCTTGCCAGCATTGGCACGCTGGGACTCCTCCTCCTGCAGGCACAAATACAGACACCAAAATAAACAAAAGTTAAAACACAAATTCACAAAAGAACACACTGCTGGTTCATACATGAAAGCCAAAAGGCAAGGCAATAATACTGTCCGCCTGTACCCACCGCCTCCTCGACCTGGCGCTTGAGCGACTTGAGCTTGGCACCGCCCTTGGTGGCCTCGTCCTTGAATGCCTCGGCCTGCTTGTGCTCCTCCTCGACCTGGGCCTGGAGCTCCCGGATGCGGCGGTCCTGCTTCTGCTTGATGCGCTGTGCCTCCTGCTTGGCGCGAGCCTCCTCCTCCAGCTGAGACTCGAGCTCACGCACCTTGGCCTCGAGCTGGGCAGCAGCGGCCTTGCCCTTGCCCTTGAGCGAAGACTCGAGCTCCTCGAGCTTCGACTTGAACTCCTTGTTCTGGCGCTCAAAGACAGCCTGTATGCGTGTGGCAAAGGCAGCATAAAAGCGTTTGTGAGTAAACAATTCAAAGGAAGAACGCACTTGTTACCCATTCAATTCATCTCAACAACAAAAAATCACTTTTGGCACACACACAAATGCGCAACAACATACCTTGGCAGCGTCGGCCTTCTGGAAAGCATCGCGCTCCGATGCGAGCTCCAGCTGGAGCTGCTCCACGAGCACCTGGTTCTTGCGGGCCTTCTCAATGAGCGACTCGGCGTTGGCCATCTCCTCCTCAAGCTCCTCCTGGACGCGCGCAAGCTCGTTCTCGGCACGGCGTTTAGCATCCGCCAGCGTCTGCTGCAGCGACTGGGCGCCAGCAGCCTCCTCCTGCAGCTCATCGCGCTCGAGCTCGGCGGCCTTGCGGGCACGCTCGGCCTGCTCGAGGGCAGCACGGGCCTGGTCCAGCTCGCTTGTTGCCGACGACGCCTTCTTCTCGAGATCCTTCACCTGGGCAGAGAGCTCCTCGCGGGCGGCGCGGGCGTCCTCGGCCTCGCGCTGTGCGTCCTTGGCAGTTGCCTGCGCCTTCTTGAGCTGCTTGACTGCCTCCTCCTTGAGCTTGTTGGCATCGTCCACGCGTCCGTCAGACTCGGCAAGGTCGAGCTCGAGCTTCTTCTTCTGGCCAGCGAGGGTCGAGCGGGCCTTGCGCTCCTCCTCAAGCTCCTCCTCGATTTCGCGGAGGCGGTTGACAAGCGACTTGCGACCCTCCTCCGACGCCTCCTCGCGGGCAGAGGCCTCGCGGTCCATCTGCGCCTTCAGGGCCTGGATGTTGACCTCGAGACGCAGCTTGGCATCCTCTGTGCCCTGGAGCTCGTCCTCAAGCTCCTCGAGCTGCGTCTTCTGCTCCTGCACGAGCTGCTCGAGCGCGCGCTTGGCCTTCTCGAGCTCGTGCTTGCTCTTGCCGGCGTCGTCCTTGTTCTCAATGAGCGACTGTAGCTCAGCCTGGAGCTGCTTGCGGCTGCGCTCAACCTCGCTGATGCGCTGCTCATACTCATCGACCGTCTTCTGGAGGTTGATCGCCTTGGTCTGGCCCTCACGAGCCTCCTTCTGAGCATCATCACGTTCGCGGAGAGCGTCGTCGGCGCGCTGCTTCTCCTCGGCAAGCGTCTGGTCAAACTTGCGCTGCTTCTTCTCGAGGTTGCCGCGCGTCGTGCGCTCCTTCTCAATCTGGAGGTTGAGGTCGTCGAGCTCGCTCTGGAGGCGCTGCTTGGTCTTCTCAAAGCTGGTGCGGTCGCGCTGGAGGTCCTCGTTGGCGGCACGCTCCTCCTCGAGTTCTTTAACAACCTTGCGGCGGGCTGATTCGGCGTCCTCGAGAGCGGCGGCATCAGCGTCAGCCTTGCGCTTGGACTCAGCAACCTGCGCATTGAGGGCAGACAACTGCTTCTCGGCAGCAGCACGCTTGGCAGCCTCCTCCTCGATCTGTTCATGAAGGCGCTCGACCTCGCCCTGCTCCTGCTTGAGCTTCGATGCGAGTGAGAGCTTGGCACGGTTCTCCTCGTCGAGCTGAGCCTTGACGGCGTCGAGCTGCTCCTCGAGGTTCTTCTTGGCCTTCTCGGCAACGCCGCCCTGGCTCTCCGTCTGGTCGAGGCGCTTGGAGACCGTCTCGAGTTCGGCAGAGAGCTTGCCGTTGCTCAGCTCCAGCTCGCCGCGCTTGCGCTCCTCGTCCTTGATGCGCGTGTTGGCGTCGTTGAGTTGCGCCTCGAGCGTCTTGCGCTTCTTGTCGACCTCGGCAGCCTGCTTCTTGAGCTGCTCAACCTCGCCCGACAGGTCCGCCTTCTCGCCCTCGAGCGTATGCTTAGCCTTGTCGAGCGCGGCAATCTGCTTCTGAGCGGCCTCCTGCTTCTGGGCGGCCTCCTCGACGGCACTCTGGTGCTTCTTACGCAGCTGCGTAAGTGCCTCATCGCGGGCCGCGGCCTCATCCGCAAGACGCTTGTTGAGGTCGTTGATCTCCTGCTCGCGCTTGGCACGCAGCTCCTTCTGTGCAGCCGTCGCATCGGCAGAGTCGTCGAGCTGGGCGCGGAGTGCCTCGAGCTCGTCGGCAAGGTCCTTGCGGGCCTTCTCCACCTTGGCCTTTGCAATACGCTCGGCCTCGAGATCCTCCTGGAGCTCCTCGGCGTGGACTGAAATGTCGCGCTTGGCCTTGTCGATGGCAGCCTTGGCGGCAGTCTCCGCCTCAAGCTGCTTGGACACGGCATCGAGCTCGGCCTGCTTCTTCTCGAGCTGGGCCTTGAGTTCCTCGTTCTCCTTCTGGAGGGCGGCAATCTGGTCGCGCAGATCACGCACGTCAGTCTCCAGCTTGCGGCGCTGCTTCTCGTTCTCCTGGCGAATGGCCTCCTCCTTAGCAACACGCTCCTCAAGCTCAGACACAGTCGTCTCGAGCTTCGTCTTGAGCTTCGAGAGATGCTTCGACTTGTCCTCCTCGTCCTGGAGCGATGTCGTGAGCTCGCCAATGCGGTCCTCGAGCGTCTTCTTCTCCTTCGTGAGGCGCTGGTTCGTGTCCGTCTCGACGGCGAGCTGGTCCTCCGTCTTCTTGAGCTGCGCCTCGCGGGCGGCCTTGTCCTGCTCAAGCTTCTGGCGGATTAGGTCAAGCTCCTCGACCTTAGCATCCAGATCCTCAATCTGCGCCTCGAGCTTCTTCTTCTCGGCCGTGATCTTGATGCCATTGTCCTCCTCCTCGGCTAGGCGTCCCTCGAGGTCGGTCAATGCAGCCTCGAGCTCAGTCTTCTTGGCAGCCAGGCGCTTGCTCACCTCCTCGGCCTCATCGCACGCCTCCTTCTCAACCTGGAGCTGCTCCGAAAGCTGCTTCTTCTCGTCGAGGAGCTTGGAAACGTTCTTCTCGAGCTCAATGCGGGCGGCCTCTTCGCGGTCGGCACGCTCCTGCACCTTCTTGATCTCCTCCTCGCGCAGACGCATCTCGTCTTCCTGGCGGGCGACGGCGAGCAGGGGCTTCACCTTGGTGAAGAGCTTCCACCAGGCCCAGCTGCGGAGCACGAGGTAGCGCTTGACGTTGCGCTGGATGATGCGAATGGCAGTCTCGTTGCTCATCATCTTCTTGAACTGCTGGCGAGCAATGTATCCGCGGCAGTACGCCTGGAACTCCTTCACAATCTTCGTCAGCTTAATGTCGCGCTGCTCCTCGAGGTGAGCAAGCACTCCGGCGCGGAAAAACACCTTGCTCGAGCCGAGACGGTACTCGTTGGCGTCGAGCTCGAGGGCCTCGACAATCTTCTGGACCGCCTTGCGACCGTCCATAAAACCCTTCGGCACGGCGCCGGGGGTGAGGATCTCGTAGCGCTGCTTGAACTCCATAAAGGGAATGCGGTTGGGGAAACCCTGGCGACAAATGCGGATGCCCTCAAGGACACCGTTGCACCGCAGCTGGTCGAGAACAAGGTGCGCAGAGATCTTGCCGGCCTTCTTCTGGTGGTTGGGGATGATGCAGCGCACGAAGTGGGGCGACGTGTTGTGGAGCGTCGTCATGAGGTTGTCGAGCTGCTCCTTGTGGATCTGCGCGACCGTGCGGAACATTCCCTTGCGCTGGCGGGTGGCGCCAAAAGCGCTGGCGTCGGCGCCGACAGAGGGCGCGACGTATCCGTCCCACAGTTCCTTGACGAGCGTCTCGCTCGAGGCCTCAAAGAGGGCAGTGACGTTGTCGTTGAGGGGATCCATGTTCTTGGTGAGCCACTGCGCAGCATTGTACTCGACCTCGCCGGCGTAGTGCTGGACAGTGAAGTCATTGCCAGACTTGAAGTGGGGCTTCTTGTACTTGGGGTGCTTCTTGTCGTGGTTCTTGTCGAGCTTCTCAACAAACGTCTTGTCGGACGCCTTGGGCATGATGCACTCCTCGTCAAGCAGAGACAGCACACCGAGCGGCTGCAAATCAAAGGGCGAGCGATAATAAATAAATGCGCCTAAACATTCATTGCACAGCCGTCAATGACATGACAAATATATTAGCACGTCCCACATACAACCACAACAACAAGACCAAACAGCAAAAAAACAGAAGTGCTTCTCACCTTGTCGATGAGGTCAATGCAGGGCTGGAGGTCGAGGCCGAAATCGATAAACGTCCACTCAATGTTCTCCTTCTTGTACTCCTCCTGCTCGAGGACAAACATGTGGTGGTTGAAGAGCTGCTGCAGCTTCTCGTTCGTGTAGTTGATGCACAGCTGCTCAAAAGAGTTGAGCTGGAAGATCTCAAATCCGGCAATGTCGAGAATGCCAATGAAGGTCTGGCCGCGGTTCTTCGTGTCGAGGACCTTGTTGATCTTGGCGACGATCCACTTGAACAGACGCTCGTACATGGCCTTGGCGAGGGCCTCGATGGCAAACTCGACCTGCTCCTTGTTCTGCGTCTTGGTGACGAGATCGCGACCGGCCTTCACGCGGGGGGTGAGAAGCGACTTCTGGAAATCGTTGATGGGAATGCCAAAGAGGTGGCAGACCTTCTGCGCGACGGTCGTATTGGGCATCATCGCCTGGTCCGAGCGCTTGTCCTGGGTGATCTCAATGTTCCCCATGTGCAACAGACCCGACAAGATGCGCCACACGCTCTTCTGGTCCTCGTCCGTAATCGAGACGATCTTCATCGCATCAACAGTGTCCTTGAACTCCTTTGCGTCGTCGACGTTGTCCACCGTCTTTTCGCCAGAGAGAAACTTGTAGCCGTTGACGTCCTCGAGGAGGAGTTCCTTGCGGATGTCCGACGACGCGCCACGGAGAAGCTGGAAGAAAATGTGGAAGTTGCGCTCCTCGGCAGACTGGCGGATGCTGCGCGACTTCTCGAGCAGATACGTCTCAATGTTGCCGCCGCTGATGAAGCCAGAGCGGTCAAACTCAATGCGGATGAACTTTCCAAAGCGGGATGAGTTGTCGTTCTTGACCGTCTTTGCGTTACCAAAGGCCTCGAGGATCGGGTTGGCGCGGAGCAGCTGCTGCTCAAGCTCGCCCTGGGCCTTGCTGTTGCCAGTCGCAATGCCAGCAAGGTACTGGATGACCTTCTTTGTGTTCTCAGTCTTGCCGGCACCAGACTCGCCCGTGCACAGAATCGACTGGTTCTCCTTGTCTGCAAGGGGCACATTTCAACAGTGTCAGTGGGCATGATCTCACTCAACATCATCTTCGTTGGGCACCAACAAACAAATGAGGGTGGAACATGCGTTGAACATGAAGCGAGAAATGACTGCGGCGATATGAAGTTATGTTGGTGGTGGGGCTATGAGTGTGCGAAGAAGATGGACAACCATGAGAAATCACCATACAAACACAAACACGCATAACAACTCACCCGAAAGCATGTCTCGGTAAGCCATATCAGTCAGGGCGTAGATGTGCGGCGGCGTCTCCTGACGTCTGCGGCCCTTGTACATCTCAATGACCTTGTCAGAGTAGATGGGCAGACGCTTGTAGGGGTTCACCACGACGCAGAAAAGACCCGAATACGTCTGCAGGATGTACATTCAAAGACATGCGTCAGCATTCGCAGACATTCAGATGTATACTGAGCACATGTTTACATAAATACGCATGGACTCCAACATGCAAAATACAAACACGATACAGCCGCAAAGCATCAATTAAAACTCACGTAAATGAGATTCGAGTAGTAGCGAGAGCGAAGGTTGTGGAGCACCGACGCCTCGTTGAGGTGGGACAGCTCAGCCATGTCTTCGACCTTGTCAAACTTGGGGGGATTGCACTTCTGCAGGTCATCACGCTTGACGGTCGTGATCTTGCCGCTTGTCAGCTCGACCTCGACATTGTCGCTGTGCTCATTGCCCTTGATCGTGGCGGACACGAAGCCCTCCTCTGCATCAGGCACCCACACCCACTTCTTTGAGCCCCACTCAGCCTGCTCGCTGGCATCGCCGACAAGAGTCGAACGATTCACGGCGAGGTATTGAAGGGCATCCTCCTCCTTGCTGGCACCTTTCGACATTTTCGTCGCTTACAGTGTAATGCCGATCTGCTTTACGGCATGTGTGAATAAAAAGTATCAGACTCTGTTGATCAACTGCCCTGCCATCGCGCACAACAACAAACAAACTTCACACTCTAATCTCCAGTACGCATCCATGTAATATTGAGTCTGACAGAAAACATACCTGTGCCGTCCGATCAAGTTGAACCGAATCGAAAATTCGGGTTTAAGTATATATATATATAAAAAGTAAGGGGCAAAGACCAGGTGCGGATCGTTGGAACATGAAAGGCCCTACTTGTCTCCACTTCAAGCCAGTGTCCTAAATGTGCGTTTGCTGTGAATTCCCAACGGAGCTGTATCAGAAGCAGGTGCGGGTGCAGGCGTCGTCGAGGAGACAGACACACATGCACACAGGCATGCACAGAGAGCGTGTGTGCGTGGTGTGTGAGGATAGAGGAGGCCAGTGTGTTGTCTGTGTGCGTTGTGGTCGTCTGTCTTTGCGTGTGTGTGTGTGTGTGCGCATGTGTGGTTTCAGTCGTGTTTTGTGGTGGGCGCGACCGACCAGTTTATTATGCACCCCCAGACGACATTTATTCTGCCGCCGCTCACTATAGAGATTGTATCGCGCTTGGTTTATTTTGAGTGCATTTGGTCCTTGATTCGTCTTTGTTTACTTCTCGTCCGCTACATTACGAGCCCACCGGAACAACTTCTTGCAGCTCTCCCATGACTTGTTGCCATACATGTGACTAATCCTCACCCGATCGGAGTCTGAAGTCCACGGGTGCATGGTGAGCCCCGCACTCTTTGAATTGAACTACTTCTCAGAAAACCACCCAAAAACGGAGGGATCGTCAATGCTTTCGTCCCTATTTAGGGAAGGAGAATGGTAGCAACACACCCACACGACTCTCGGAGTTTACTCCGGCTTTACTCTACCACCCCGGATATTGCCCGAGGATGGTTGTCCGCCCTCCACCCCTGATGAGCTCCAGTTCCCGACTGCGCAAACACATAGCGGCACACATGTGTCACGACACACAAGCAGCGGTGACGAAAGAGCATATATATATGCATCACCTGCAACCATTCGCGAAATAGGCGCAACCGTTTGTTTGATCTTCGTTCGTGATTGTGGCTTTATCAAAAAATTTCCTCGACTGCCATCTTGACGCTCACGCAGCCTAAAACGCCTTACTGCGTTACTATTGTGATGGCCTTATCCGTCTGACATTCGTCAATAAGATAGCGCTGACACTGCGGATGCTCAAAGATGACAACACGGTAAGATCCCCTTTCCCTATCACTGCGTACGTGCCTGCATCACTGCTCACGTGCCTGCGCGCCTCTCGCGACACTACAGCAGCAGCAACGGTTGACAGTACTGTATTCTACACCCGCCCCATGCACACAGACTGGACCGGTTGTTCCTCCTGCTGGACACGGGGTCTTCTCCGTCAGTGCGAAAGGCCGCCGCTCAGCAGATCGGCGAGGTCCAAAAACTTTATCCGCATGAATTGAATGGCTTGTTGGGACGGGTAAGTGAAGGCATCTCGGTTGAGCCGCTATGCAATGTATGTTTGGCAATCAGCAATGCCACATAATTAGTTATTGTCTTTAGTCACTGTCTTCTGCGGCCGCCACTTGCTGATCTTCTTTATGTAATTGATCTGCAGGCATTCCCTCTGCTCACAAACAAAAAATGGGACACACGCGTCGCGACCGCCGATGCCGTGGGGGCGATTCTGAAGAATGTGCCTCAGTACGTGTGCGAATATCGAAAGGCCGGTAAGTTGCGCTTTGCTTCATGCGCTCGTGTCATTGTGCACTTTTGTGAGAGTGGATGTTGTTCTTACAACTATATCCGTGGCAAGTTATTTATGATCGTGGTGTATGTTGGCATCGCCGCAGAACCCATGGATGTTGATGGGGGGCACGATCGTGCACCTGTTACTGCGGAGGACTGCGCTGCGGCCGCGGGAAAGCTATCGCTTGCAACGTTTGATTTAGTTGGCGTAATTAATGGGGGGAAGCCCCTGATGGCTTCTGATGGAAAAGAATTCGAATACGTGTGGCAAGGCGCAGACACAAAGGACAGGTGTGTGTGTGTGTGTGTGTATGTGTGCTTGTTTGTGTGTGTAGTGCGTAAGCTACGATGGATTTCGTATTGGTTATCGCTTGTAGTGAGTTCGTATTGCCTGCATTGCAGACATGACTTTGGTGATGTTGTGCGCACCTGTGCGTAATCCATTCAAATTGTCTTCTAACAAACAGTTCATCACCATCTACAGTCGCCGGTGTACTCCCCCGCTCACAATGCATACTTCACACGCCAATTTCACCCGCCTTGTCTCCAGAATTGCTTGGCAGCGAAAGAACATGTCGCTTCGTTTGGGAATGGACTCTGTTCAAACCGAGGGTTCAAATCCTGTCTTTGACGATTTTTTTCGCACTCTCTTCACGGACAATGATCTCGCGGAGCCCACGGCGGAAGAAATTGCGCGGAAGCGAAAGCGGGAAGAAGAAGAGGAGAAGAAACTCAAGGAGTTAGACCAGCTCGTTGCAGTAAACGGCCTCAGTGCTCGCGAGCGCAATCGCCTTAAGCGGAGATCAAAGGCAAACTCGCGCGGTTACGGCAGGAGTACGTCTGCGATGAACAACAGCCGCGAACCCGCCGACGCCGGCGCAGACGACGCCGACTCTGATGGAATGCCGTCCGCCAAGCGCGCAAAGACGGGGGACTCTGGTGGCGGCGCTGTCGCAGTGAAGGTGGAGGATGACAATAAGATGGTGCTTGCCGCCAGCGCCGATGAGTGGCCCTTTGAGAGCTTCTCTGCCGAGCTGTGCCACTTTCTATTCGATCATGTGTGGGAGGCAAGTAGCACCAGTTATTATTTTGACTTCAATTCGCGTGTGTGTATTTGTGTGTTCGTGTGCATGTGAGTTAAGAGTGTTTGTTGTGGATGTTATGTGCACTCCTCATTCTCATTCGAATTTCAGTTTATTGGCACCGCGCTCGCAATGCATTATTGCTGTATCGGTGCCCTCGGTGTTTGTGTGTGTGTACCTGTATCTGTGTGATGGCGATCCTACAAATCACTCGTACTGACAACATCCCTGCTCGGTGCTCCCAGGTCCGCCACGGTGCTGGCCTGGGCCTCCGTGAAATTATCCGTCTGCATGGAGGCACCGCGGGCTGGTCCCCAGAGTTGCCGCCAGAACAGCGCACACGCGCAAACCAATTATGGCTTGAGGACGTTGCCATTCGCCTAATCTGTGTGTTTGCTTTGGACCGGTTTGGCGATTTCATATCGGATCAAGTAACTGCCCCCGTCCGTGAGACATGTGCACAGACGCTCGGGGCGGCCCTGTCGCACATGGAGCCCGATGGCGTGGAGGGGATCGTGCGTGCGCTTCTCGTGCTTGTGGATCAGCCGCAGTGGGAAGTGCGTCACGGGGGGATGTTGGGAATCAAGTACGCCGTGGCGGTGAGGCAGGACCTTGCCGACCGGCTGCTGCCCCTCGTGCTCGAGCCGCTGCTGACGGCTGTGGGCAGGCGTCCTCCCGCGGATGCCGGGGGGCTCGCAACGGACGGCAATGTGATTGACGAAGATGTGCGCGCAGTCGCCGCTGAGGCACTGCTCCCGCTCATGCCCCGGATGGTAGCCAACGATCCAGCACGCATTGTGCCCGTGCTTTCGATGCTGTGGGATACACTGCTGTGGCTGGACGACCTCACTTCATCAACCGCTGGTGTTCTCTCTCTTCTTGCCGAGCTTCTCTCTGACCCCGCGTGCGTCGCCATTAGCGTCGGGACTTCTGTGGCGCAGGCACACACGGGAATCGGCGGTGCTGGTGCTGCAAATGCGACCCTCCTCCCTCTCTCGCTGTTAATCCCGCGCCTGTGGCCGTTCTTCCGACACCCACTCGTGTCAGTACGCCGGTCCGTACTCCGTGCCTTTGATAAGATACTGCTTGGCGCGGCTGCAGACGCACTGACGTCACCGACGGGCAGTGTTGGCAGTTGGCTGAAGGATGTATTGGCGCACGCACTTACCCACCTCTTTCAAAACTTGATTATCGAGGAGCGCGATGACATTGTGAGCCAAACGCTGGAAGTGTGGGACCGCCTTCTCGCTGCGGCAGAGCGTGAGGACCTATCTGAGGCTGCGTTTGCATCGGGACGCCTCGAGCGGTGGCTGGAACTCGTCTCTAATGAGCCCGGATCCCCCCTCCCGCGTGGATCCATCATGGTGGCGGCGCACCACGTGACCACCGGTGTTCAGGCGGGCCCTGCCCAGCGCGACTTTTTCCTCGCGAGCGTGCTTGCTGCCAGCGACCCGCACGCGTCCGAGCAGGTTCTCGGCGCGCGACTGACGGGTGCGGTGGCGCTTGGGCGCGTCGCCGTCCGCATGACTCTCTCTGCGCGCGACCAGCTCATTGTCGAAGTCGTGCCCCGGATGTTTTCGTCAACCATGGCACTTCGTCGGCAAATGGCGTCGGTGTTTGTGAGCGCGTGGGCGGATGCGTCACCGACTGGAACGGTGCCTTCCGAGCTCATTCCGCACGCAATTGCTCTTGTCGATCTCGACGAAGTGCCCGCATTTGCAGAGATTTCAATTTACACACGGCTGATGCAGCGCGAGTGCTGCATTGCGATATCCACCCTCGCCACCGTGTTTGTGCTCGCCCCGGACTTTGCCGAGCAGCAGAAGGCACTGGTTCCATCTTTTTTTGAGGACCAGGGGGACTGGTTTGTGAGAGAGTGTGTGCCGGCGTGGCTGGGCCAGGCACGCAGACACATTGACTCGCTGCCGCAAAAGCTGCACGCGGCGCTGTCGGGCGTGCTCAACATGGCGGCGCAGGCTCGAGAGCTCAGGGAACGATACGATATTGCGGTTGGCGCAGCGGCGGCGGATGCCCTCCTTGCCCTGGGCGTGCTTCCCGAGAAGATTACCGCGCTCGTCAAGCGCATACTCACCTCGTTGCAGAAGGAGCCATCGGCACGGCTTCAGCAGCGGACGGCGCACGCACTCCCGCGTCTCCTGAGGCTTGCCGTTGCCAGGGAAAAGTCCCCCAACGACCGCATTGTTGCCAAGGTGTGCGGGCTTCTCACGGGCGATCCAAATCAAACACCCAAGCTGGATCTGAGCATCGCCGCATCGCGTCCCGAAGGCATGCTCACTGCGACGGGATCGGAGCAGTCGATTGCAGTCGCCGCAGAGCAGGATGCGGTGTCGGCGCAACGGCGGTCGGAAGGGTTTCGCCTGCTTGATGGCGCGGGTGTGCGACTCCACTCTGTCGCCCAGGCTGCTACTGAGGACGAGCGGGCGCTCTTCCGCGTGGCCAGGAGGGGCGGGGAGTATGCCGTGCTCGAGACAGCGCGTGCGTTTGGGGGCGAGTTGTTTGTCGGTGTGCCCGAGCTGTGGAGAAGGTCTGGCGAAGTGATATCAGGTGTCACGGCGGTGGGTGTTGCGGGAATGGGAGGCCCGGTGGACTTTGCGTCTGCGCAATCGGTGATCGATGCGCTGTCTCTCTTCTCGACGATTGTCGGCGCCGCGCACGCGTCGCTGGTTCCGCAAATGCTCACCCTTGCGCCGAGCCTCCTGGCCTGCCTGGCATACCCGTGTGCCGGAGTGCGGTATACCGCTGCAACCGCAGTCGCCGCACTCTCTCGCGCCTCCGTTGTTGGCAGCATGGCGTGGATCGTCGATAGTCTCCTTCCGGCGCTCGCCGATCCGGAGAACTTACCACTGCGGCAGGGCGCATCAGAGGCGATATTTTATGTCATTCGCTCGCTCGATGTAGACATTGTGCCGTGGATATCATTCCTGGCGCTTCCCCTTCTCGGGCGTATGTCTGACCCAGACGAAGACACGCGCCGGCTTTGCACGCGTAGCTTTGCTGCAATTGTCCGACTGATGCCTCTGGAGGCGGGCGCGGCCGACCCGGAGGGCATGCCAGCTTCGCTCAGGGATGCGCGCGTGCGCCAGCGTGCGTTTGTGGAGCAGCTCATCGACCCAAAGACAATGGAAGATTACGTTATGCCCGTCAAGATCAACGCCGAGCTGCGGCGGTACCAGCAGGAGGGCGTCAATTGGCTGCGCTTTTTGGACAAATTTCGCCTTCACGGCATTCTGTGCGACGACATGGGCCTGGGCAAGACGCTCCAGTCCATCTGCATTCTGGCGTCCAGCCACGCCGAGCGTGCGGCGGCGTTTGCGCGTGGCGAGGGACCCGAATACGCGCCGATGCCGAGCCTGATTGTGTGTCCCGCGACGCTCACGGCACACTGGTACCACGAAATCCGGCAGTTTGCGGCGTCGCTCAATCCCATGCAGTACACTGGAAAGCCTGAGGAGCGTCGGGCGCTGCAGGCTTCAGTGGCCCGTCACGACATTATCATTGCCGCATACGACACTGTGATGCGTGACCGCGACTTTTTTGCTGGCATTGGATGGAATTACTGCGTGCTTGATGAGGGGCACGTGATCAAGAATCCGCGCACCAAAACCTCGCAGTCTGTGCGGTCTCTGCGCACGGCGCACCGACTCATACTCTCGGGGACGCCCATACAGAACAATGTTGTTGAGCTGTGGGCGCTGTTTGACTTTCTCATGCCGGGCTTTCTGGGCGCAGAGTCGCAGTTCACGGAGACATATGCGCGGCCTATCCTTGCTAGCCGCGAGGCGCGTGCGTCGAGTAAAGAATACGAAGCGGGGGCCCTCGCACTCGAGGCGCTGCATCGCCAGGTGCTTCCGTTTATGATGCGGCGAATGAAGTCGGACGTCCTCGACGACCTTCCCCCGAAGATTATTCAGGATTACTACTGCGAGCTGAGTCCCCTCCAGCAGCGCCTCTACGAAGACTTTTCGAAGAGCAGAACAAGGCAGTCGATTGAGCAGGAAATTGAGGGCGCAACGAGCGAAGCCGGCAGTGGGTCCGCTGTTGACGCCGACGCCGACGCCGCCGGGGCGAACGCGCGGGGTGTTGTGGCTAAGGCGTCCAAGTACGGAATGGTGGCAGCAAAGAAAGAGCTCGGGCAGCCGCAGGAGGCGGGGAAGCCGGCGGCGCACATCTTCCAGGCGCTTGTTTACCTGCGGAAGCTGTGCAGCCACCCAAAGCTTGTGCTCACGCCGGAGCACCCGCAGTACGCCCGCGTCAAGGCAGAGTTTCCTGATCTCAGTGCCGTCGATGTATCTTCGAAATTGTTGGCACTGAAGGAGCTGTTCGCAGAGTGTGGCATTGGCGGTGGTGGCGGGGATACCGAGACGAGTGGGGTTGGCGAGGAGGCATCGTCTGCCACTGGCATGGGCGAGGTCGTGCAGCACCGCGTGTTGCTGTTTTGCCAGCTCAAGGGCATGCTGGATATCATCGAGAAGGATCTTTTGCGGAAGATGAAGGGTGTCAGCTACCTGCGCCTAGACGGCGACACGCCAATGGACAAGCGACACTCTGTTGTCGTGAAGTTCAACGAAGACCCCACCATCGACGTGCTGCTCCTGACGACGCAGGTCGGCGGCTTTGGCCTCAATCTGACCGGCGCTGACACGGTGATCTTTTTTGAGCACGACTGGAATCCCATGCGCGATCTGCAGGCCATGGATCGCGCCCACCGCATTGGGCAGAAGCGGGTCGTCAATGTGTACCGGCTCATCACAAAGGGCACGCTCGAGGAAAAGATTATGGGGTGGGCGATTGTGCATCAATGTGTTTTGTTTGTTGGTTGTGCGGTTGGGTTTTTGCACGTGTCGGTGGCATTTTTTCGTGTGTGTCTGTATGTGTGTGGTGTGTGTTTGGTTGGCATTATGTGCAGTGAAAATGTATCACTTGATCAGTCGCTTCTTCGCGTATCACTACAACGATTTTCCCTTGTTTTATTCTTTTATTGTCGCATTGGTTTTTGTTTGTTTCGTCCTTGCCTCCTCGGTCTCACTCGCCTGCCTTCCCCCCCCCCCCCCAAACAACAACAACAACAACCCCACAACATGGACACGCACGCGCAGACTACAACGCTTCAAGTTGAGCGTCGCCAACTCTGTCGTTACGCAGGATAACTCGAGCCTGCGCTCGATGGACACGAGCCAGCTGCTTGACTTGTTTGATGTTGCGGGCGACGGGCAGGCTGGCAGCGCGGCCAAGGCCGACGGGGCGCAGTGGAACAGTCCGACCGCCGGGAAGAAAAAGGTCGGCGCCGACGGAGTCATATCCGACCTCCAGTCGATACTCGATTCGTCGCAGGATTCGTATGACCAAGAGTACAATATGGACAGCTTTCTCAAGGCATTCGCGTCGTAACTACCGTATTATATATGCACATAGCCATTCGTTGGTGGGACGCCAGGAATGAATATCCTGTGCGTCTGTGAGCCTGTCACTGGGCACTCTGCTCGTAAACCTTATTTACTTCTGTCCTTTTCCATCATGGGAATGAAAAATGAGAAACAAACTTTGATCTCTCAACCGAAGAATTTCAGACTGCGTCACGTGAGTGTACAAATTAACCGAGTGTTCGGCAGTTAATCAACACCATCAGCGGATTGCACGTGTTGGCCAGCCGGGCCGTCAAGCTGCTAATGGCCGGGGATGTCATTTATTGGCATCTGATATTCATGAAAAGCTATTGCAACTTCATAAAGCTGTCCACGGCGCACCCTTCACACCACCAAACATCTCGCTTTGAGTTTGTTTGCGTTTGTGGGCGCGGAAATGCCGGAGACAAAGGAGGTAAAGAAGGCAAAGGGCGACCGCACGAAGCCAAAGAAGGCGCGCAACCTGATCCCCAAGCAGGATGTGCAGGCCGACGTTGTGTCGATGGGCGGCGGGACGCTCACATCCAAGCCCCCCCTATACAGCCACGACGGAAAGTATTTCTTCTGTGCGTGCTCTCGATATGTCAAAGTGTTTAGCGTTGCGTCTGGAGAGTGCGTGCGCACGCTCGTTGGCCACACGGACGACGTGACGTTCCTGGCGCACAACCCAAGCAATGCCCTGCAGCTCATATCGTGCTCCCTGGACGGCACAATCCGCGTGTGGGATTACAACGACTCGGTGCAACTGCGTCACCACGACTTGCAGATCCCACTCCACTATGTCGCACTGCATCCCGCACTCCCTCCCAACACGGCACTCGTCGTGTCGACTGTCACCAATCTGAAGAAAGGTGTGCTCAAGAACGCGAGTCGCGTGTACATTTACCGCCTCAAACCGGGAAAGGGCACTAAGAAGACTACACTGTTCAAGGGTGGCGAATGTGTTGCCGCCGCAATCAGCCCCGACGGCCTCCGATTCGCAATGGTCGCCAAGAAGAAGCTCTATTTGTGCGACATCAAGGCAGCGACAGTGGAAAAGTGCGTCTTACTTCGCTTACTGTTGGAGTCGTCTCAATTTTCTGATTCTTGTTGGTTTGCTCTTGCGCTTGCTGTTTCATATTGTGAGTATGACACCTTCGCTCACATCGCTGCCCTGCCCGTTTCCTGCCTGCACACACCCCTGCACACACGCACAGGTTTGGGCACACACACAAGCTACTTGCACTTGCGTTCCATCCGAAGGAGCCTTGCATTGCAACGGGTGATGCGACCGGCAAAGTTACGCTATGGTTAGTAACGGCAGACACGTGCGATCTCGACTTGGTGTCGTCAATCTCTAAAGTGCATGTACGACCGTGTTGTTGTGGCCTGCCGCAACACAGAAAGCGCGCCTCCAAAGTAACTGAATCGCCAATCTGATACATACACACACACGCACACACTTGCTCGCTGGTGCTCTTACACAGGTACTGCATTGGTGGCGAGCGCCCCGCCGTGACAACAACCATGCACTGGCATTCGCACGCCGTCGCAAGCATCGCGTACTCCGGGGATGGTGCGTTCGCTGTGTTCACTGCCAAGGTTTTCGCTCTGTTGTGTGCATTGCCTCGTGCGATAATCAATTTCTCTCATACTGCATGGCATGCGTCATCGCTGATCTTCCATGCTGCGTGGCGGGCGTCCTTGTTTTCGCTTATGTCTCTCTCTGTCCCTGCTACGTTCCGCATCTCCCGCAGGCGCCTATCTGTTGTCCGGTGGTCACGAGTCGGTGCTTGTCATCTGGCAGCTTGCGACTGACAACAAACAGTTTCTTCCCCGTCTCGGCGGTCCTATCCGACACATTTGCATCAGCGCTGATGAGGAGCATTTTCTGCTTGCACACGGCGACAATGCAATCCGCATTGTGTCGTCGGCGTCCCTCGAAATTGAGCACGTGATCAAGGGGTTCAGGAGGGGTGAGTGTTGCGTACAGAGTCACCAACTCCCTCCATTGGTTGTTAACTCAGTCGTGTAATATTTTCTCTTGTCTTCTACGTCGCCACTTTCGCGCTCCGCGTGCCGTTTGTATTGATGGACCTCTGGTTTTTAATTCCGTTTGTCCGCATTTTCAATTCCAGCCGAGGGCGTCAGCGACCGCCTTCCTCCCACGGGGCTCGTCGTGCAGCCGAACACCGGACTCATTGTGACAAACGGACTCCCCGGAACGCTCCAATTTTACGATCCCAGGGCAGATAGGCACGTGACTGAGGCGGAAATCATTCCCCGCAACTACGTCTCCCGCCGCAACAACGCGCCGATCAACTATGCGCACGTCGAAAGGGCGGCTTTTTCAGCAGGTGGGCGAAGTGTGCGCTTGTGCGCTTGTACGCTTGTGGGCCACAATTGCATACTAGAGATGATCGACAACGATAACCGCGTTTCCGTGCTAATGCTCGCCTAATCTTGATTTGTGATTTTCGTGCGCTCCTGTGTGTGTGTGTGTATTTGTGCAAATACTCGCACAAATTCAACAGATGGTGCATGGATGGCTACTATTGAACGTCGGGAGGCTGGTATTTTGTCTGAGGAGTCGCGAATGAAGTTTTGGCGCGTGTCGCCCGACAGCAGCACGCGGGCGCCATACACGCTCACCACGTGCTGCGATGCTCCGCACTCGAAGCGTGTGGAGGCGCTTGTGTTCCACCCGAGGGTGCACATGGCTGTCACGTGTGGGCTCGACCGCAGATTCAAGATTTGGGAGAAGACATCCGACTGTGAGTGGCGTGCCGTGCCGTATTCACATAGCACCATTTCGTCCGCTGTGGTTTGTGTGTTGTGTGTGTGTTGTGCTGTGTTGTGTTTGTGATGTGTTGTGTTGTGTTTGTGTTGTGTTGTGTTGTGTTTGTGTTGTGTTGTGTTTGTCGCGTGCATACATGTATTATGCATTTTGGGTAGTGTCGTGCTCTTTCCTGACGCCCACCCACTGTCCTTGCGCAGCGTCGTCGTCGTGGTTCTGCCGATCCGTTGGCTTTTACCAGGGACTTCCCGCGCACGCCGCCGCATTCTCTGAGGACGGTTCCCTTGTTGCCGTCGCCTTTGGATCGGTGCGTAATTGCGCGATGTTTGCGGCTGCATGATTGTGTCTCGTTTTTTCGTCTGTCTTCCAGAAGCACTTGTCATGTGCGTGAATAACCCCCGTTCTGTGCACACCGTTTTTGCAAAACTTCGCGTCCCTTCACCCTTCGTCCATTAATCACTCGTCGGCTTCGTCGCTTGACAACATTGCTTCGTGCAGACCGTCACGTTGTGGGACCCGGTATCCAATTCGCTCCAGGGCGTGCTCTCGTACCCTCCCTCCAACGAGAAGGTGTCCTTTGTGGCCTTTATTGCAGCGTCGCCATTCCTGGTGGCGTCGACCGAAACGACTGTTTACGTGTGGAACATTCTCACCTGCAGCGGTGAGTGATTTGCGTATTCCATCCGCTATTGTCACATATTGTTTTGCGCATGCATTGCTGTCATGTCTCGCATTTGCTGAACAACATCGTATTTGTCTGTGTTTTGTGGTGCAGTGTGGTGGAGCTACCGAATGAACGCCACGTCCATCGCCGTCGACCCCTCCTCTCCCCGCTTTGCCGCCTTTGTCAAGGACGACCAGAGTGAGTGCACGTGACCGCAATCGACCTGGTTGTATAATTGTCACGTGATGTCCCCTAACTGCGGCCACATGTCATATTTTGATTGACTCGAAATGCCGCATACCTTGCGCACCTGCAGCCGGTGACTACCGGGCCGTCCTTTTTGAAGCGGCCACGCCCACCCCCATTTCCATTCTCCCTCTGGCTGGACACTGGGTATGGTCGGCAGTGTTTGTTCCACCGCGTCGCGCCGACGGCAACGGAGAGCATGCAGACTCGCTCGTGTGCTTCTTCAACGACCGTTTTGAGGTCGGCACATTCGATGCTGCTGCGCTCGCACTGCGGGCGGACGCGGCGGCATTTCCGGCGGACAGGGCGCCCTTGCAGGCGGTACGAATAGCGCGGCGCTGCTGTTGCAATGTTTATTTTATTTGTATTTCAAACAGAAGTTGCCCTGTGCGTTGTGCGCTGCTGTAGCTGACAAAGAGGTGCTGCTATTGACTTTTGGTTTGTGGATGCACAGATGGCGCGCTTGTCGACCGTCGATGCGGACGAGGAGGAATCGCGCGCCGTCTTTGCGCAGGTGTTTGGCGGGGCGTCGTCCCAAACTGCCAAGGGACAGCGTGCCAGTGCACAAGCCGTGGAAAAGAGCGATGTCGCCGTGTCGGCAGTGGGATTCGAGCCCGCACCTGTTGGGGACCAGCGCCTCTCCAGGACCATCTTCAATGCGCCGAGTCACGTGATTCCACCTGCGTCGCAGCTTTTCACCTCGTTCATGGATCTCCTGCTCGTCAAGGCCGCACCGTGAGTCATGCATCCATGCGCCTTTCCATCTGTGCTCAACTTTGTCTCTGTGCTTTGTCTTCTACCATGGCGATTCATTCAATTCGATCATCGATGTGGTCATTGTGTGTATTGCTGTGTAGTGTATTTTTGGCGAATGGTTTTGTTCTGTGCGTTTAGTTTTTCTAATCTGTGTTTTTTTATCGATGCACATTTTAGTGTCAGCGAAAACGGAACGGCGAAGACACCCGTCCACGCAGCAGGTATGCATACCACGTGACTCAAGTAGCTTGCATGTGCGCACTGTTGTGGCCATTGCTGTTGTATTCTTCCTTAGCCGTGCGTGGGCGTGTATGTGGGTGTGGGTCTGTGCATACTGCCTGAGTCTCTGTTTTCTCATGGCTGTAATATCGCCATTGGAATTTGTGTGTGCCTTTCCGTTGATGTGTCGATGCTTAGAATCTTATCGCTTTTTCAAACACTCAACGGCAACCACACACACACACACACACACACACACACACACACACACACACACACACACACACACACACACACACACACACACATACACACACACACAGACGACAATCGGATGGAAGTGGATACTCCTTCCACTGCGTCCGCCGCCGCACTCAATGTGCCAACCCACGGTGGTCACAAAACACACCCCCACGATGACGTCGACTCGAACATCAACCTCGCGGTCTACGACGATTTTGTCGACTTTTTCAAGGCAGAGCTAAATATTTCGCGTGGATCCGCCGCCGCCGCCGCCGCACCCGCAAAGGGATCTCTGCCTCGACAGAAGCAGGCCAAGCAGGCGCCGTCGAACGGCTCGCAGTCGCATTCGCAGGAGAGCACGCCTGCAAGCGACAACAAAGACGCACAGGCACAGGAAAAGGACGTTCGGGGCGCTCAGGGCGTTCGCTTTGCCAATGCAACGCCCGCGCAGACACCGACGCAGAAGAACGGTCCCGCACGCAAGACGCCGGCACGGAAGCGCAAGGCCGAGGAGGACGAATCGGATGCGTCTGAAACGTCGCATGTAGATGAGGACGGAAGCGCGCTGCCTCTGCCAAAGAAGAAGGCGCATCAGAGGACGCCGAGTAACAAGCAGGGGCGCGCTGCAGAGATCGATGACTCCGACGCCGACGCAGAGGCGCCCAAGCACGGCAAGTCGGCATCTTCCACGCCCACGGCAGCGACGACGAACGGCCACTCTGTACAAAAGTCGCTGCGCAAGCGCGTCCTTGCCGACAGCGACGCCGACACTGATGTGCACGTAACGCCCATGCGCACGCCGAATGCTCGCAAGGGCGGGGCGACAGACACTCCGTTGACCCAGAGTGCAAAGACAAAGAGCAAATCGCCAGCCACGGATCCGTCGCCAGAGCTCATCAAGGCACTCCGAAACCGCATCGTCAAGACGCCCAAGAAGAAGTGATGCGGAGATGGGCCCTGCATTGTCCCTGTCCGTCCGCCGTCCTCACGCGCGCTCTCCTTCCCCGCGTCTCTCGCACGGAAATGCTCTCTCGCATGCATCGCATTGATGCAGCGAAGTGTGCGTGCGTGTGTGTGTCTGTGTGCGGCTGTGGTGTGGGACGCTCGTTTTCATATGTGATTGGTGTGTCTCTTTCCTTTCTCATTTGCTTCAGCGCAATTCGATTGACTATATTTTTCCGTGCGGAGGCAGAAACGCCACCGATACTGCCGCATGTATGCACGTGCGTGTGAGTGCCTTGCATCCCGCAACAACGACCGGTCAGTATGCACCGCATCAGTAAAAAAAATTCACAATCAGAACAAATCTTGTCTCCCTTCTTGTTGGTATAGTTTTTGGGACGTCTTTCGCACAAAAGTAAGACACGCAAAACTTATGTTGTCGTTGCTGCAATGAGACGCACGCAACAAGAGCACCTGGTGGGCAAGCAGCAAACGATCGGACTCGAAGCACTCCATTTTATCACTCATTTGAGCAGAGGAATACAGCCTCACTTTTCGACAGGGTATCCGCGCTTGGCCCATTCGGCGTACCCTCCGTCAACCGACACGGCATGCTTGTATCCCATCTTGGCAAGATTGTCGACAACAAGCGCAGACCGCAGCCCGCCTTGGCAGTAGACGTAGAGCGGCGTGTCGAAATCACTCGTGACCTTGTGCACGTCTCTCTCTGCGATACCACGAGGAAGATGCACTGCACCGGGGATGCGTCCCTCGGCCCATTCGTTGGTCTCGCGCACATCGATAAGCACTCGCTTTTCGGTCGGGTCTATCGAATGGAGACTGTTGATGGTCGTCCGCTTCACACGCAACAAAGCCTCGTTGCACAGGGCCGCAAAGGGAGATGGTTGCTAGTGTGTGTGTGTGTGTGTGTGTGTGTGTGTGTGTGTGTGTGTGTGTGTGTGTGTGTGTGTGTGTGTGTGTGTG